>RCNN01000091.1:0-108418 GCA_003667245.1 Heterostelium multicystogenum | reverse complement strand
TAATATTACCAAAATGCGGAACCTAATACCCATGTCGATGGGATTTTAAGATTACCAATTAATCTAAGCGACAATGTCATACAAATCACTGAAACTTCAAAGGATCAATTACATTCAACAATCTAAAATAAAAACGTATATTCAACTAGTTGGTATTTGGCTAATTACTCGCATAGTTATTGGTATAGGTAGAGCCAATGAATACTTCTAATTGATTAGATTTCAGAAAATCACTCCAGATCTAGATGACTTTTAATAATTAATTACTCCATGAAGTCTTTTATATTCATTATCTCCATTTACAAGAATGATTATCCAATTATCATAGATTTATTAATCACGATTGTATCGTTCGAATCTAAAGGATCGACTGAATGACATAAATGGTGGTCCCTAGGGCGGGATACTGACCATAACAGAGTGCAATTAAGTGAAAACAATCATGTCAACTACCAGGGAGGACTGTCAGGAGGTCTTTCCTGGTTTACACTTTTCACCACGTTTTTATTGTTGTTTTGATTGTTTAAACAAGCAAAAAAATATCGTTGGTGTTTTTTGATTAAAATTTATTTTCTTTTATTTATTATATTTTTAAAAATACAAACTGTTTGTTGTTTTGTTTTTTTGTTTTTTGTTTCACCCAACCTCACTTTCCCCTATTCGCACCATCCATCTGTCAATTGATCCAAAATAAATTTATTATTTCATTTGTAATAATAATAATAATAAAAATAGATTTAGATTATATATTATATACTTTACGACCTTTGTTTTTAGTTTTAAATGTTGATTGATAGCATTCATCTATCAATTTCATACTAACTATTTTTAATCAAATTACGACTTTTTGATTCCAAAACACAAATTTTTAAAATTACAAGGTAATTGCTGACCCACCCCACACTAACCAACAACCTATAGTGCACTCACTAACCACACCAATACCAACACAAACCAATACTCACTAATGATAACAAAACCAATAGCCAAAGAATAAATAGAATAGAAACAACAAAAACAATTATTTATTAGTTGATAACAGATATTGATTGACAACTGTGCAAAGAATCAAAGTAATTCAAAATAGCATTCTTTCAATTTGTTACACACATACATACCCTACTACTACAACTTCACTTCCACAATATCCACAGCAACTATTAATTACCAATCCCAATTTTACCATCAAACTAATAATACTTAGAAATATAAAATAGTCAATGATATATTAATATAATATAATTATTACCTCTTTTAGCATAACAAACAATCTATAGAAACTATTTCCACTAAATACGTAATATTAAGATACTAAAAAATGTTTAAGAAAATAACATTGTTATTTTCATTGGTATATCTGATATCACTGATATCGGCAGACCCACCAGTCAACCCAAACTGTGGTATGTACAAACCGATCTATTTGTTTAAATGGATAGTTAGATAGATGCATAGGTTGTCAACTACCAAACCCCGAAATGAAAAAAGAAACTAATGATAAGAATATCATTCTATAATTATATATATATATATATATATATATATTTATTTGCTTGTTAATTACAATAGTATTCTGGGTATCTTCAAAATCTACCGATGACACTAAATGCTCAATCTCAACACCATGCTCTAAAATTGTTAGTTTGCCATGCAGATGGCTAATGATATCACTGAACAATGCCACTTGAGGCAATCAGATATGTTTATATGATTCCAGATGGTGATTACAAAGGTACTGGTAATGTCCAGTTCTCAGTCGATTTTATCTCAAACGGTCTTGAGGAGATCTATGTCAATGTCAGCTCCGCCGACTTGCCAACCGACATCAACAACGTTTAAATACCCACTTGCCCCATCTGCAACCAATGCCGTGCTCAACGGTGAGAACAACTCATTCTTGATCAGATTCTACCTCAACAAAGCACACTACACTTTTATCGGTATTTCCTTCATCAATGGTAATGCCAAGGGTATCGTAGGTTATCCACTCTATGTCAACGAAGCACCATCTGTCAACTTCCAATCATGTATTTTCAAGGAGTAAGTCACCCAATCAAATCAACTTCTACCAGCACCTCTGATTCTAATGATCATTAAACAGCAATGTCGGTAATAAGGGAGGAGCTTTGTTTTACAATCCAGTATACTCATCGAATATCATCGATTCCCAATTCATCAACAATACTGGTAAACTCGATGGTGGAGCACTTGTTATTAAACAATCTCTTGGAATCAACATTGTAAATACTATTTTCCAATCAAACAATGCCAATCAAGGTGGAGCTTTGTACATCTACTATTCAAATATTGGAGTAACCAACTGCCAATTCAACCAAAACAATGCCAGCAAAGGTGTAGGTATCATGAAAAGCTTAGACTAGTATTGAGTTTAGTTAACATTATTTCAAATAATTAGGGAGCTATCTATGTCGAGCAGTCAACAGTTTCAACAAATACAGTTTGGAGAAATATCACTTTCAACAAGAACACTGCTTCATATGGTGCAGCCATCTATGACATTGGATCAATCGTCAGATCCTACAACCTCGTATTGTCTAATAATATTGCCTCCACTCAAGGTGGTGCCACTTACTTCCAAGATTCACAATCTGGTATTTTCAAGTCTGTCTTTTCTAATAATACCGCTGCTCAAGGTGGTGCTGTTTTCACCGTTGACACTACCTCGGGCAAGTTTAACCAGCTTTTGATTAGAGAGAGCAACTTCACCAACAACTTTGCCAAGGTCGGAGGTGCCCTCTATTGCAATGCCAGTACTGCTCGTATGAATTTTGAAAACAGATTCACTGGAAATACAGCTCAAGACAAAGACACAGGTTCAGAGTTTTGTACCATCACCTGTTTGACTTCAAACAGAGAGTGTGGTTGTATGGAGGGATGTGGTTTGCCACCACCCCCAGTCACTGTTGTCACCAACTCTACCGAAACAAAAATTGCCATTGCCATTTTCGTCCCAGTAACCGCTATTCTTTTGGGTCTTGTTGGATATTTGATTTGGAAGACAAACAAAAATAAGGCTAAAATGCAACAAAGAGCTTTCGACGAGATTAGACTAACACCAAACAATGATAATGAACAACTTTAAATTATAAAATATATCAAATTTTAAAATCAATCGATATTTTATTCTAAACTCTTTCAAACCAGATAGTAATACTATTCACAATTAATAAATTATATTTATTCTAACATTTTATCATAAATAGATATACTGGATATCCTGGTTTAGACTAATACCAATATTCAAATGTTTCGATTCCAGGAAACACAAGACTTATCAATCAATAATATTGAATTTAAAAAATATGATAATTGTGAAAATTCCAGTTACCCAATTTAAACAAAAATAGTAAAGTAAGAGTACAAACAACAACAACAACAACAGCCAAAACAATCATACCAACAGTAGTAGTAATAGCAATAATATGACATCAAATTCATGTAGGCGAGAGGAATTGACCATAAATTTTCAAAGTTTCACCAAGTTTGCCAAGATACTCACCATTCCAGAATATCAAGTGCTAAACTCACTTGAGAGGTTCAACATTGTAATATTTTGACCAGATTATAATAATAATAATAATAACTCCAGTCCTAGTCAGAGTCCTGGAACCACACCTAGATCATTGTAAAGAACTCAATCCAATTTTAAATAACATTAACAATATTTCAAAAATAGAAAATACATGCTCTTTGAATTCTATCCTATGTTGAAAACCAATACCAATGTTTAAACTTTATTCAGTTATGGGACATGTGAATTAATATTCTGTACTGGTACTGCACATTTAAATCACCTCTTCTATTTACTTTCTTTCTTTTCAAGATGTCTGAAACACATCAGATATCAAAATGGAACAATTATCGAAGGTAAGTTTGACAACAAATTCAGTAGTTCTTTAACAAGGAAGAAGGTAAGTCAAGAGCTGATCATTGATAATGATGTAATTAGTACCTTTTATACCCAAAAGATCTATGGGAAGCACCATTCTACTATATCTTCCATCTAAACCATTGAAGTGGTGACAAAGAGGTATTTAGAAATATTGACAAAAGTCATTGAAAACTATCTGTGGTTCATCAGTTGTTGGTGAAGGTTTTTCAATTTTAAATAAGGTATGAGTAATCTAACATTTCATAGTTATTTTTACTATACTAATTCATAATGGTTATTCATATTCACTATAGAAAAATTATAGTTAGATTTAAAAACATAGAGGAGGGTAGTTGTTATGGTAATTTACGATATCATATAATACAGGAGCTACTTCCACATCATCTTGCAGATTCTGTTATTGGGTTCCTCCATAGTCCTGAGGTCGATGATGAACATACTCCTCTAGATCCAAATACTGTTATCCACAGTGAAGAACATATCTCTATAACAGATCCACATATGTATTGTCCCTTAATGGAATTCAGTCAGGATATAACTTTGGAAGAAATTGACAGGAATTTGGATTTGATGAGAGGAAACCTTCGATTGAAGAGAGTTGGTAATCAGCCCATTCAACACCAAGCAATAGTATCTCCATTTGCTGGGGGAGATTATACTTTAAATTAATATAATACATACGTTTTTTTTAGAATTGATTGATTGAGATTATACTTGCTTGGAATTAAAGTCTTATCTCAATCAATCAATTCTAAAAAAAAACAATGTATTATATTAATTTAATTATAATTTCAAATGTTAATATATTAACAGTCTTGGTTTAGATATTGAGTATCCTTCTCCAATTTAGCCCTGGTATGGCCTATGTTGCACTTTTAATTAGTATTGAAGTATTATAATATCAATAGTTTTAATAAAATAAACATTTTTTATCAATAATTTTCTTATAATAATTATCTTTTTTCCAATTTACCAAGTTCTTATATTCTTTAATTATAATATCAATTATCAAAAGAGAGATGACGGTCAATATTAAATTTATCTGATTGCATGATTTGAATTTTCAGATTCCTTTTTTAGTGTTATCAAAAATTTAGATATTTTTTTATTGCATGACCAGTCTGACAGACCATTTGTTAGTATTATCAAGAATTTGCTTGGTTTTATTAGTATTATTATTATTATTTATTAGTATTTATTTTGAATTAATATGTGTACATTAAGAGGGATTTGGATATTGAAGGAACATTCAACAGGAGCAGATGTAGTGTTTTCAAAGAGAATCAACACCGTAGAGGTGAGAGTTCGTTTGATGTCTGGTTCAAATTACCAGCCTATTCCGACCGACAACGATTTGCTTCGACTATTCTATTTTGAAGTGATATTTCCGCAGCAACAGTTGCTAAATCAGCAGTCTGCACTTAATGTAGCAGGCTCCATTGCAGCACAACAGCAGGCTAAAACACAGCCTCAACAGGTTCAATCACAGCAGCAACAGGCGAATAGCAATAATAATAATATAGCTTCTCTTAAATTATATGATTCTACACCTAACACACATGTGATATCACTTAATCACGGTAGAATATGGCCGCTTATATACATCAAAAAGAAAAACTTTTACTTCTTGACGATACCTGTGATCAACGAGTATCTCACCAATAATATAAAGCCAAGTTTCATCGAATTACCGCAGATCACTGCTTCTGTTACATTCCTAGAAGAGGTAGCATACTTTACCCAATCATTTCTATCGAAGCCAGTAGGTATCCCATCCATCCATCCTTCTTAGTTTCATCATTTATTAATATATCAAATCTGCAGCCACCTTATCCAGAGTTACAGGTGTATTTTGCAAATATAATACCATTTGGACAACCAACAGATTCAAACTTCAACAATATTAAGACAATGATTAAATCTGGATTTCCATCGAATGAGGTATTTACTCCACGCAGACCTGCGTGGCGACCTTTCCTCCACAAAGGTAAACAACAACTGGACTTCATTATTTCAGAGACAGTCCAAGTGATACAATATGATAGTCAGACTGTTCCTGATCAGATAAAGGTGTTTGGATCACTCTTTTGTAAGGCTGAATTGGAAGGACAGCCAGAAGTATCAGCTTATCTCACCACTCCACAGCCTACAACCCCACCACCAGCTTCAGGTCCATCTACAACAAGCAATGATATTACTATTTCACACATGTCCATTGATTCCACCGTTCAAACAACGTCAGACGTCGCCATTACCAACAAAATAACATTCACGCCACCTTTGGACAACTTTCGTGTATTAAGTTACGGTGTCAGTGGCGTCAAGACCATTCCAATTCGTGGATTCTATCAGATGAAAGAGATCACGCCAACATTGGTAAAGATATTGGTACAGCTGAAACTAAACGATCAGATGCAAAACAGCTTTGATTACTGTCTTCTGAGGATTCCTCTTAGTGGACGTGGAAACATCGTTAATGTGAATGCCAGTCCTACTACAGGTAGCGTTCATATTGACATGAATCTGCGTGCTCTAATTTGGAACATCGGTCAGAAATTCTCTGGACGTAATCTCGAGGTGGCACTTCCCGCTGAGATTGCTTTTGGACCAATTACCAACCCACCGACCACTCCTACTCTCTCAGTCACAGGATCAAGTGGTAACCAATCGATTACAGCCTATCCCAATCAATCATTCCCAATAACTGAACAATCTCAAGGTGACGACGATGATCGTGATCCATTTTGTTATAATTCCAACACTTTTGTTAAGGTAAGAGAGTGAATAGCCTTAATCTCAATCATTTTATACTAAACAACTTTATCCACACCATTTTTTTAGCTATTCTTTAAATTACAACATTGTACATTAAGTGGATTTAATATCGATCCAAAGAGAGTGTCTATTTATCCAGCATCGAAATCAAAGATTAATGTTGACCGTGAGATTGTCAGCTCAGAGTATATCATATGGAATTCATTGTCAGAGAATGTAAAATCATCATATCAACCTCCAAATTCTAATTTGACCACAGCATCAACCACTCCAGCATCGATTAATGAATAAAGTTTCATTATCCAATCTGATTGAAAAGCCGATTTCTTAGCTATACATAGGTTTCTTTTGATTATTCAACATTACTTTATGCATTCGATTTATTCATTGTCTTGATTGCTTTTGAAGTATTGCTCCTGTATCTCTTGATTCTTTTCGAATTGCCATTTCATTTCTCTTTCTTGTAGCTCCATGATTGTATTGTTGTTTGTATTGAGTGAGTTATAAACGAAACCATTGCTCTTGTCAATCTTCTTTAGCAAATCAGCCATGCTCTCTTTATCCATAATATTCAGTGGATGGAATGAAACCAAACTGAAATCCTCGACCAAACCTGCAACTGCCTTATTCAATGCATTGTACTGTGGATGCTTAACATCATGATCCAAAAAACTATTTAAATACGATAAATCCAATACTTCTGTATAATACTCCAAACTAAAATCTACAGAAAACAAACAAAAGCAATATGTCAATATTAAGCTTTCTATAGATATACAGCTATAGCTATGAATAGTAGACATACCTAATGGTCCATTCTTTTCGATTAGGTCTATTTTTGATAAAACATTTATATGTGGAAGAGGTAGACGAAGCATTGAAGACAATGAAACGAGCAAAACAGATATGAAGTTGGCAGCTTGTTTACAATAGAACGAATCAAATACTTGAACTACTGTGAGCTAATAAAGCATTAGTAACTAGTAACAGATGCATAATCTTTAAAGATTATGATTAGCTTTGCTTACTCTATATGATAGCTTTGTGATTTCATCTAATATGTTTGATACTGATTTGTAATGAGTGTACAGCTCAACTTGGCCTGGACAATCGAATATTACATAGTGATTTCTATATAGGTCGAGTTTCTCTTTCAGCCAATCAAAGTTCTTCTCTAGATACTCCATGCAGTAGATGAGTGCACCATTCGGTCCTAGCTCTTCATCGAGCATCAAGGTCTCAAAGTCGATCAAATCTCTAACATCAATCGCTGCTTCATACGGTATATTTTCATTGGCCGGGTCCAAATTTACAATGGCCACCTTTCTACCCAACGACTCCATAAACTGAGACATACCATTGCAAAACACTGTTTTACCTATAAATACAACAACAACACATACAGATATAGATATAGATATCCAACATTACAATGTTATTATTACTCCACTATATCTAAATATATGAGATCTAACTAGTAGTAGATAACCCCAACCCAAAGAACTACTACTAATCAACTAGTTAGCAACCCAACACGACATACCTGAACCTGGTGGTCCAATAACAACCATACCAAAAGGCATATTATTTATTTATTTATTTAAATTTAGATAATATAGTTGTAGTCTTATGAAGATATGTCAATTTCGAAGAAACAAACATTAATTAATTTTCCCTTTTTTAAATCTGAATCAAATTTTCAATTTTTATTTTCATTCCTCATTTAGTTATTAGTCAGTCTAATAATACTACTCCATACGTGTATTTTAGTTTCCTTATTTATTTATAACATAAGTTTAGTTGAATAGTATTACGTAATAGGTTAGACGACAATGCCACCCAAGAAGAAACCAGTCGCTTCAAGTAATTCAGTGGTAATTGCACCACCATCTGCCACTACCACCTCATCAACCACTAGCACCACCACTGCTTCCACCACTTCTTCCACCACGACCAATGGAACATCGAGCACCACTACAACTACCACCTCCAAGATGATTAGATGGTATTGGGCGGGTGACAGTGCTACAGGAACACAGGACACTCTCGTCGAGTATGCCAAGGCAATGAATGACCAAATTGAGGATGCATACCAAAACTATTTGAACAATAAAAAGTCTAAAAAAGCCCAGAAGTTTGAGGTCGACAAGGATCGTTACATCGACTTCCCATCGATGACACAGAGAAGAAATGATGACAAATCAAAGAGAAGAACCGTCGAGAGAAAAGAAGAGTAAGTTGATCAAATTGATTGGATTCGTACGGCAGTTGATTAACCACAATTCGACGGCTAGGCTGGTCACGAGCAGTTCTTCTGGAAATGCACCCGCTACTTTGCCAAAGAGAGAGTTGAAGAATTCAAAGTCGAAGAAGAGAGTGTTGGACAGCAGCAGCGACAGCAGCGATAGTAGTGATAGTAGTGATAGTGACAGCGATGATAGTGATGACGAGGACTACCATCCAACTTGGTATTGGGCTGGCGACAGCAATGGTGGTCCCGCCAACGGAGGTGGTCATCAAGACGTGTGGATTAAATATGACGCTAAGTTTGCAAAGAAGCTAGAGGACTCCTTCCAAAAGGGAGAGATTAAACTTAAGGTCGACAAGGACCGTTTCATTGATATTCAGAATATGCTGCAGAGACGTTATGACGATGAGTCCAAGCGTAGATCTGTCAAACGTGAGGACCCTGTCAAGGTTCGTCCAATAAAGAAAAAGACAAAGACCACCACCACTACAACTACCACCAGCGGAGGAACCTCAACCACTACCTCAACAACAGGCGATGCTTCTGCTTCTGCGTCTGCCGCCAGTGCTATTGCCGCTGTATTGAAATGTCCAACATCGTGGATCGATGTCTCTATGGACTACAAAGAGATCGACGTTTACCCAAATACAAAAGAGTTCCTTTGGATGGCCGACATGTTCAATTTGCACCATTTCTCATCTTCACAAGGGCAAATCAACTTTATCACCCATCGTATTTAACAGCCTCAAAGTAACACGTGTTGTGAGAATTCAGAACCCCATTGTCTGGATGCGTTACCAACATCGTCGACAGAAGATCATCGATGACAACGGTGGATCCTGCCCACCTGTGCCTCTTGTTCTCACCAACCTTCCCAATGGCCCAGATGTAGAAAAAAAGGCCAACGAAGTCTTCCTTTTCCACGGTCTCAACGTAAGCTCTGTGCCAGGTATAGCCAAATTTGGTTTCGATCCCAGATTCTGCTCACTTGAAGGTATGTTTGGAGCAGGACTCTACTTTGCCGAGAATTCTTCCAAATCCAACCAATACTGCCATGCCGGTGCATGCACTGCCAGTGGTTTCCAAGCAAGTTCCTGTAAATGTACAGCTAACGATGAAGTTTGTTTACTTGTTTGTCGTGTAACATTAGGTGATTGTTTAATTGGTAATTATCCTCATTTCAGTGATTATTATAAATGCTAAAGTTTTATTAATCAATCAATCATTGTATCTATTTTTTACAGAAAATGTATTTAGAGGTAATACACCAGGCAAATTCTGGTATGGAAGAAGAACCGAGCCAAAGAAGCCGGACGGTATCAATATTTATAATAGTGTGATTGGTGAATCCAAACAAAAACTATGGACCCAAGGCAGAGCTGCAACTCAGAGAATACATTGTCTACGAATCAAGTCAGGTCTATCCGGAATATAAAGTGTATTTCAAGCGTGTAAAGTGATAAATTAAATCAAACATTAAAATCAAACAATCAATCCATTTTTGAATCTAAATAGTCAACCAATTTGTTTTTAATCAAAGAATGATCATATTTTAATTCCAATTCATAAACAACCTTCAATGCTACTGTTTAAAAGTGATTTGCTCCAATCAGCCAAACCTCTACAGTGGCACAGTCAAACATTGGTGTGAATCCCATTCCCAAACGCCACAACTGTTCTCTGGCACAATCATAAATTTCACACCAATCTTTCATGTTTCTTACTTATAATATTATACCTATCTGGATGGACACTCCTGGCTTTTTATAAATAATATTTTATCTTTTTTATCCAATCAATTTTCATCATCAAAAAACCCTTGTGCTGAAAGGTCACCCCGATTCCATACATGTTTTTGGAATCCCAAAAAATTCAAAAATATCAACACTACCAATACCACCATATACCATATATGTATATAATATTATATAATATAATAAATTGGATTTGAGAGGGTTGATCTGATGGGATGTGTTGGATGGAAGTTGATGTGAGGTTGTGTGAATAAATAATATAAACACAACACATATGAACATAATAGCATTATGTATATAAATATTTTATTTATAACAACCACACAACTCAACTCAACAATAACAACAAGCATCAGAAAGAGTCTTACTGAAGTTTAATATTAGTTTAGGTGTCATCTGTTTCATGTTAATGCTAGGTCATCGTTGATAGATAGCAGATATCCACTGAGTTTGCTAGCCTATTCGACCAACTACATTTTTGACAGAATTAGAAATATTAAATTTAAACCATAAACATCAACTTACCTTTCTTTCAAGCTGTCAACCAATCAATTCAATCCAATCAGGCTATCACATCACTCCATCATTTATTTCATATCAAAAGTTTATTTCCAACAATAACAATTGTGTTGTAGGTAATTGTAAATTTAAAATAAAAGGAAGTAATCAAATCTAAATTGTTATTCCATTAATTAATCTATCTTTGTCAACATCAACAACATATTTATTTGTTTGATTAAATTAGAGTAAGTATATATATGCACTGCTATTCTATCTAACTATCTATCTATCTGTTTGACTCTATCATTTTAACTATCTCTTTATTTGTTAAAAATTTAAATTTTAATATTTAAATTTGGGGAAGAGAGAGAGAAGAGATAATAGAATAAAAGTTAATCATATTATAAATATCTTTCTATCTATCTATCTTTAAACTAAATATCCTAATTAATCTCTTACTTTCATTTATCTTAACTTACATATAATCTTTTATACTAATAATAATATTATCTCCAAAAATTTAGAGATAATAAAAAAAAACAAAAATTATTCTAAACTATGAAGACACTAGTAATTCTATATCTAGTGGTATCATTAATATTTGTTAATTGGTAAGTGTTTAACATTGGATTTAATTATTGTTGTTGCTAATAATGATTGATTTAATAAATAGGTTGTCCAGACTATCCAACTCCGGTGCCAATAGATCAAAAATGATCCAACCATTCAAAAGGCATATGCCGCAGTCGATGAACTGCTTCAACAAAGAATGGAAGAGTATGGTATTAAGAGTTTTATGGCAACCATCGTCTATGGTGACGATATGGTTTGGTCAAAAGCCTACGGTAAAGTTAATCCATTGGATGAGAATTCACCAGATCTTACCATTGACAATACGTATGTATTAGTTGATAATATCTTGGTTTTAAAAACATTGCTAACTTTATCTTCAATTTCTTATAAAGTGTAAGAATTGCAAGTATTACCAAATCATTTACTGATTTGATGATGTTCCAGCTTCGTGATCATGGTGTCATTGCTTTGGATGACCCAATTTCCAAGTATTACCCAGATTTCACTATTTTGAATCCATACAATACCAAGAGAGACATTACCTTCCGTGAGTTGGCATCGCATCAATCTGGTTTGCCACGTGAAGTTCCATGCGATTTCGATCAACTTCCCAATGCCACTGCCTGCTCAGAAGAGACCATCTTGGAGCGTCTTGGAAAGACTTTCCTCATTCTTCCACAATACACTATGACTCACTATTCCAACTTGGGTATGGCATTGCTTGGTCGTACCTGTGGAAAGGCCGCCAAAGTAGAGTATGAGACCTACGTAGAGGAGAAGATCTTGCACCCACTCGGTATGAAGAATTCATCCTACGACTACGAGGCCATCAAGGACCGTATGGCCATTGGTTTGCAACTCTACAATGGAACCTACTCTATTGCACCAATTCTTGGTTTGGGTTGGGGAACCCCAATGGGTGGACTCTATGCCACTGGTCGTGATATGGCTCGTTATGCTAGCTTCTGGTTGTCAGATGAAAACGATATTCTTGACAGCTCTACTGTTAGAGAAGCCATCGGAACCACTGTATCCCTTGTCAACGACGGTAGCAGTGCCTATGGAACTCCATGGGAAACCTTCTACAATGAGGAAAACAATGTCTGGGTCAGAATGAAGGCCGGTGCTCTCGATGGATATCGTTCCCAACTCGCTATGATTCGTGAGTACAAGATTGGTGTCTTCTTCTCTGCCATGATGTACATCTCATCTGTTGATCTCTTTGTACAAGACGCACTCAACATCTTGTTACCAGCTTATAACGCCGTTCTCCTCAGCCAAAACGCACCACCCGAACTTCCAAAGCCAATGTTGTTCAAATCACACACTCCAGCCCCCATTCCAATGGACACTTTCATTGGTCTCTATGAATACGAAGGTGGATATTTCCGTGTAAGAGAGATGGATAACGCCTTGGTTGCAGATTTTGGTGATACCAATCTCTTCAATGTTACAGACTTTAGTGCCGACTATCCAGAGATTAAGCGTATCCAAATCGCGGTTCCATCTAAATACAACTGTATCTACTGTGACGACGGCTCCAACTATGAGCTTGTCTATTTTAGAGTAAAGAACAACGAGGTCTCTGCTGTTCAGGTAATGGGTCAAGAGTATCCATTGGTATCAAAGAATCCCAACATCCCTCTAAATGAAAAACGAAGAAGAATAGGATTGCATTTTTAGAATAGCTAATGCTATTTTTGAGGAAGGGACATACCCTAAGTCACACGCATCAATCGATAAATAAACTACTCTAAATCAAGCTACTAAACATCCATCATTCTAAAAATAACATAAACTGAGATCTATCCGTTTCAACAGTTCAACTTTGCTTGTGAGGCACTGTACTAGATGTCCGATTTCTTCTTAATCAAATGATCTTTGCCTTTAAAACTTAGTTAAAAAAAAGATCTTGTGAGTTTGATTTTTTATTCCCACATCAGTGAGTGACCATATTAAGCAAAATCATGTGAGTTGTGGACTAAACCTCAAAAATCTTTTTCGGCATTCATCAAAAAAATGAATTGTTGTGGGCTGTGGTTGTTTGGTAGGTGAAAGTATGTCAAGAACTGACTGGTGTGCCACATTCTACTTGTTTATATAGATTCATTATAACCCATCTCATCAAATTCATATCCTATTGGCTCATGTTTTAATGGGATTTATCCAAACAACAACAAAGTTGAGCAAAAATTAAATCATTCATTGTAAGGATATATTTCTCCAATGATACAGACTAAGCATAACTTTTAAGAAATGAATGGTTATAATGTAGAACTTGGGTAGCACTGGTTAAGCATAAATATCATAGAAGAATGATAAGAAAAAATATTGATAGAAAAGTAAAGAAATTAAATCTAAACCTCAAGATATTATAGATGATACTAAAAGCCATCTAAAACTACTTTTCTAGAAGTTAAATTTAATATTAAGTTATTTAATATTAATTTCAGAGAATAAATCAATTAATAGTTATATACCTATTACTTGTAATTATGTCTTACAATAATAATAGAATCATATTAAATCCAAAGAAATATTAATGTAAATATATGAGTAATTGGAATTAGAATTTAATTTCATTGTCATATTAGTATTTAGTAAATTTACAAATTTCAATCTAGTTATATTATATATTATTACTATCCTCCATTATAATATAATATGTATATAGATAACTAAGACCATTTTACAATAAATAATATTCCAACTTCAATATTCTACAATAAATTGTCATCAATTTCCATCATCACTTTTTATCACATCATCTTTTGATATTACAATATATATCACTATCAAATAAATAGTATTGATTAATATCAAGTGCAAATCAGATCAGTACAGCTAAAAGAGTCAAAAGAATTAGATCTATCTATTAAATCAGATCATCTACTTTCAACACTAACACATCCCTGTTGATACTGGATCTACTAAATAAAGTAAGTTATCATCGTCATAGTAGTAGTGTATCATTATCTTTCGTCATTTATTTACGATCTAATTTTACGACGTGTTTGAAAAGACTAACAAACCAATCACCATTCATCCAAATGGATTCAACTGGCTGCCCAACAACATTATTCTGTTAATCAATTAAATTTCATTTAAATACAAAAAATGGATGATCCAATTAAACAATACCAACAACTATAATATGATTTCATCTGTGTACAAATCGATGGTATTGAGTATTCCTAAATTTACTATCCTTTAGGACTATGACACCAATCATATAATGGACATGTCAATCGATGCTTGTTGTTGTTGTAAATTATTTTAAATTCAGATATGTTACAATTAAAAAACAATACTTATGATAAATTTATGGAAAATGGTGATTTTATTCTGCACCCACGCACTTGTATACAGAATACACACTGAAGTTTATAATTTATTTATAGATCACCACCAAAGATCACTTTTATTTCCTTATTTGGAAATTTCCTTATTAAGTAATAACATTTATTTTAATAATCGGTTATTTCATACTGTTGTTGTTGCCCCTCCTTCCTATTTCTGTATATTATCATGAATGATGCTTTTATATATATGTGGTTGGATGATGATGTTTCAGGTGTACGTTGTAATATGGATCAACTCTCCCATGTTTTTATTATATTAATATCATGATTGTATGGATAAACGTTTTTAAATTACTACTTCTCCTTTTCTCATTAAAATAAGTATACACCACATAATAGAACAATAATAATAACTCCCTAGTACCAACATTAACAAATAAATGTTAATATTGAAATATGTATGTATACAGGTATCTGGATAATCATACTGATGCAGCCTCTTTAACTAAAAAATAACCAGAATGAAATGTGGTCTGTGATTGATTCTGTTTTTTTATTTCTCGTGTTGTATTGTCTGCACACTGATACACACCACTACCACTAACACCAACATCATACTCACAACCATCAACACTCATTATATTTAACAAGATATGATGTATGGTGTTGAGGGGTGACCCAATCCATTCGAAATGGAAATGACAACTAGACCTACTATCAAAACGATCATATGGAACTGGTACTTGTTGCTATTATGTGCAGTAATCATAAAATACTACTACAATAAGTATAGTTGAATAGAGAATGGACTTTACATTATTGTCAGTGCATAGGAAATGCCATCAATATTCACACAATCTTGTTTTTAAATTAACAACACCGCTCCATCCCTGAAGAGTTATCCTGATGGTTGTGTGGGTAGTTGTTTTTAGCATATTACTTAAAGAGGTAATTAATAACTATGGATAATCAACACAATCACACTCCACCCTACACCCCCATAACCTACAGCACAGCAACCACACTGTACATCACTCTACAGCACATTTTGAAAGAACAGGCAATCCATCCGATTATCCGGATAATAAATGAAAGTTTGATATCTATAGATAGATCAAAATCCTAACCAACATCATCCCTACAAGAATGAATTGTGATTTAACCCTAACTACTCCATCAAGCAAGCGCAGCGCACTTTCTTTTTAGACATACCTATTTACTTACGTACCCCTCTGTTTATATATCTTGGTTTTATTTACAATCAAATTTTACCATTCACTCTAATTTCCCACATCATCAATCATTCATTATACTCTTACACATTTTCACACTCACACAATCAATCATCAAAACACACACTCACACTGCACCCTTACATTGCATCACAATATCAAACCACTACTTTCTCTCATATTATCAAAACCACAGATTGACTTTCAGCATATTGCAAGCAATCAGAGACAATATAAATGTCTATTTTTCTATTTAATTCCATTATTTCTGTCAGATGTCAACTAATCTATAACGGAAAGACAAGACAAATATCAATCCATCCATCCATCCAACCAACCAACCAAAACCTCAAGAATATAAAATCAAAACATTGTTTATTATAACCTAAAAGATACCAAACAACAATACCCAAACAAGTAAATATAGTTTCTTATTTCTTTCATTATTACGATATACTTGTATTATCCCTTCAAATCTCAATAATCTCTTATCCAAACTATATTTTATTCTAGTATTCGTGTATGTACATTGTTAAAAACCCTATAATTAATAAAGAGATATATATTCAATGGAACAATAGTCAACATCTCAATCTATATTCAATTTAAAATAACACTTATCGTTCCAATTTTGAAAGTAACTTAACTCATAGAATCCATTAATCTATAACACAAACTCTCACTCCTCATATACATTTATTTAATTCTTTCAATTTGTATGTATTGAATCCATTAAATAGAAATATTGAGAGCAAAATTCTATGTCCATTTACCCTATTCCATGTGCTATGCTTAGTTGGCTTTTGTAGAAGTAGTATATAATTTTGAAATTTATTTGTATAAATATACATTCCTTAATTAATACTAGTATAAAATCAATTTATATTATTTACATCGCCATCTAAACGCCCTACAAGATTTCAATATGGTCATTATTCCATACATTTTTTGAATACATATCTCTATAATTTGATTCATTATTCATTATTTCATTCCATAGATTTCCAATTAATTTTCATATCCATATTTCCAAATCCTATCAATTTTCTAAATATAATAATAATAATAATCATAATATTAATAATAATAATAATTAATAATTTAATTGTTTATAATAATTTATCATATATTCAAAACTAACATTTATTTAATATTTCTATTTTGATTTTATTAGTACCAATAAATAATATATAGATAAAAAATGTTTAGTAATAATCCATATGTACAACCACAAAAGTATTTGGTCAAACTTCCTTCAGTAAGTGATATTATCAAAGATGGAATCGAGACCGTAAGACACACTGAGTGGAAAGAAGATCAAACTCCACTATTTTGGAGTTTGTCCCATATTTTAAGTGAATTACCCTTGATAGGTGATAAAGTAAGTTGAATTAGAGAATTATTATAGATCATAATAACTTATAGATATAATGATCTTTAATAATAGTTAATACAAAACAATGGATATATAAACAATACACATACAAATTTATTTGTTTCACCAACTGGAGAGGTACCAAGAATTGGAATTCCAGATTATTTAGTTAGACTAGTCAAATTTTTCTCCATGTTCCAAAGAATGTTTTATTATGATCATTGTTTATATTGACAGATTGATATCGAAATCAAACTTCATTGTAAACAGTTTCAACATTCACAGATTACTTATTACTGCCATTATGGTTGCTTCTAAATATATTGACGGTAAGTTTAATTAAATCTATATCTCAAAAATGATACTAATCAGCATGTAAATAGATATTTTCTATAACAATGAATACTATAGTCATATTGGAGGTGTTTCCAGAGATGAATTGAACAAATTGGAAATTGATTTCCTAACTCTTTTGGAATTTGACGTTTCTTGTCCTTTAAATGAATATCTAGATTATTTTAGTTTGTTAGATACATTTGTAAGCCACATTAGACAACAAAGACAAAAGCAACAAATGTTGATGATAAACAATCAACCATTTTACACATGTTCAACTTCCAACTCATCAATTTCAGCCGCCAATACTACACCAAGATCTGCTGTATATACAAGTAGATCATCCAAAACAAATATTCCAACTTCAACATATAGTACCATCATTCAGCCAAATGCACAGAGCAACACTTCTAATGTCTCTGTAAATCAAGTTCCAAACACAATACAAAACAACCAAACCAATACCTCAAATAATATTACCAACAATGAGACAAATAATACAGTTTCATCAACAACATCAACTTCTTTAATTTCAACAAGAAGAAAATCACTTAGAGATCAACAACCAATCTTTCAATTCCCTAATGGAGTTCCAACCTGCATCTCATAGGTTTATCAATTTTCCAATGAGATATCCAATTAATTTAAATTTAATTTATTTAAAAAGAATATACTCATAGTATTTATTGTGATAATAAAATATATTTGTTAGAATAAATATTTTGATACTCATCATTATCCCCTATTTACATTGAAATTTTATAGTAAAGTGGAGATTGTTAGTAACCATTTGAAAATCTTGGCCATCTAAACCTTCTAATGGAAACAATTCAATATCTATTGTGTAAGACTACTACTACAATCTATGCCCACCTTCAATACCTTCTGATATATATATTATAATCATTTGAAATGTATAAGGAGGATCCATAATTTTGTTAGAAATACAGTTTAATCATATGAAAGCTAATAGTGTTTCCAAGAACCAACATCTATGATCATCCAATATCGAATAGATATAATAAATACTCACCCCGATGAATACATTCACCAGATACATCAATGTTTGTATAATCTTTGTTGTGGGGAATAGGAGGGTTCTGCACAAATTAAATCAATTTTATAATTGGCAAAAATTCATTTAAAAAAATAGCAAAAAAAAATGAAATCAATTTTGATGGTGTTCGTTCGTTTTTCATAACAATTTTTATTTATTTAGTTTCAATTTTATTTCTTTATTTATCTATATATATTTATACGACTATATTTATACGACTATTTATATATATTTATATATAGGAATAATAATTATAATAATAATGGCACCACCAAAAAAACATAAGGCTAATAGCTTCACTAATAGAGTGTCAAAGGCAAACACTCAAACTAATCCAGATCGTGTTGTGCCTAAGGGTGCTACACATCTGCGTTCGAGATCCACTATCAGACGTCTGCAGATGTACAGTGAGCGTCCCATTCGTACTAGAGAAGGAAAGTTTGTGAGCGGTGCCTACATGTCAAAGGACACTTCGCATGACACTCGTATCGCTCCCGATGTCCGTTACTTTGGAAATGTGCGATCGGTCAGCCAGGAGCAGCTTGACACCTTCCGTGAGGAGATGGCCTCTACTATAGACAACCCATACAAGGTGCTCTTGAAAGCATCAACCTTGCCCATGGGTCTACTTAAAGACACTACCAAAAAGACACAGATGAACTTGTTGAGCACCGAGTCATTCGAGACCACTTTTGGTCCCAACAAGCAGAGAAAGCGTCCTAATCTTGGTGGTCTCGTCGACTACGAGACTTTGGTCAACAAGACCTCCACCCAAGCCGGTGAATACGACCAGACAAAGGATTCAAACATCAAGGTTGAGCAAGATATGCGTGACTCTCGTCGTCTCGACATTTTCGACAAGGGTACCTCCAAGCGTATCTGGGGTGAACTCTACAAGGTAATTGACTCTTCTGACGTCTTGATTCAAGTGCTCGATGCTCGTGATCCAATGGGTACACGTTCCAAGTTGCTCGAGGCATCGCTCCGTAAGAACTCACGTCACAAGCATCTAGTTTTTGTCTTGAACAAGTGCGATCTTGTCCCAACCTGGGCTACTGCCAAGTGGGTAGCAGTCCTTTCCAAAGAGTACCCAACCCTTGCTTTCCACTCTTCCATTACCAATCCATTCGGTAAGGGTGCACTCATCCAATTGCTCCGTCAATTCAGCAAGCTTCACTCAGACAAGAAGGAAATCTCTGTCGGATTCATTGGATATCCCAACGTAGGAAAGTCATCGATTATCAATACCCTCAAGTCGAAGCGTGTCTGTAAGGCTGCACCAATTCCAGGTGAGACCAAAGTCTGGCAGTACGTAACACTGATGAAGCGTATTTTCTTGATCGATTGTCCAGGTGTTGTGCCAGCCACTGGACAGGCCGAGGCTGACCTTGTGCTCAAAGGTGTAGTCCGTGTTGAGAATCTCGAAGATGCCACCGAATATATCCCAGAGGTGCTCCGTCGTATCAAGAAGGAATATCTCATCAAGACCTACAACATCGCCGAGTGGACCGACCACGAAGACTTCCTCACCAAGCTAGCTGAGCGTAAGGGTAAGCTTCTCAAGAAGAACAAGCCAGATCTCAACGCCGTTGCCAAGCTCATTCTTTACGACTTCCAACGTGGTCAAATCCCATACTTTACTCCACCACCCGAGTTACCAAAGGAAGAATACGAACAACTCAAGAGAGAAAGAGCCGGTATCAAGACTGAACCAGTCGATACTGCTGAAGTCAAGAACGAGGATGGTACTACTACAACTACTACTACTGGAGATGCCACACCAGCTGTCAAGAAGGAGAAGCTGTTCGGTGACATCAAAGTCAATCAGAGTTTGAAATTGGTCAAGGTTAAATCAGAGTTTACAGAGGAGGATGCGAAGGGAGATGAATACGCTGATCCTTTCGAAGACGAACCAGACTGGGACGAGTTGTATCAAAATGAAATGAGCGATGAAGATGAGATTGAAGATGATGATGAAGAGGTCAGCGACGAAGATAACCTCTCGGATCTTGACGATTTGGATCCAGATTTCGATGAGGAGGCAGAATTGGCCAACAATGATTTATTATATAGTGATAACGAAGAAGACGAGGAAGAAGATGAGGAGGAGGAAGATGTTTCAGCCAAGAAGAATAAGAATAAAAGAAAGACAACAGATCAAAAGACAACAAAGAAAACCAAGAAACAACCAGTCATCGATACATTGCAACAGGATGAAACTTACACCGACTCTGAAGACGAAATCAACGACAAGAAGAAAAAAGAAGCAAAAGAAGGCTGAAGTATCTTTACATTTACCACTTTTGGCCAATGCAATGAAAGCAGCCACCAAATCAAAGCCAGCAATCATCCCAAGAAATCAATATAAAGAAAACAGTAACTATCAGATCTCTAACTAAACTTATGTATGCTAAACAAATCACTAACAAACCTATCACAATCCAACTACAGTTCCAGAAGTTTCATCTGACGAAGAAGAAGCCACACCAAAAGACAAGAGAAAGACAACCAACAAGCAAAAGGTAGGAGTACATTTTTATGAGACACACAACGTAAAGAATAGAAATCGTGCACGTAAGAAGCCAAAGTACCAAACTATGAACACCAAACCAAATAAATCAAAATAAAATGATAAGGTTTCATCATTTGTTCGTTTAAAATAGATAGATAGATAGATAGAATGCTACATCTTTTTATTATTATTATAGCCTAGGTTAGACGAGTTGAAGTCATTCTCACCAGCCTTCTGAGAAGGATAAACGGAAAATTAAAGTTGTTCGACTTTTGTTATTCCTAGAAATCGACTTTAAAAGCTTTCCAATTGGAATATTTTTATGTTTGCCATTGTGTTGTGAATTGAAACTACACTATTCTACTTGGAGAACTGAAGTTTGTTAATATTAACAAACTGACTAGAAACTCACTCTCATTGACATCAACTTAGGGTTTGTTCCAATCAAAAAAAAAAACAAAATCAAAAATACTATAATTATACGTATATTTTTTAGATAGATAGGTATCTAGACATATGTATAAGGATAGACAGCTAGATGGAATTCATAGATATAGATAAACAACTGGAGAATGCTGATGATACTACCAAATATCATCTATCATTTGCATATTGTAAAAACAAACAACAGTAATACTAAGATAGTTATAGGAGTTGGGCAAGTGAATGTTGTTGATATTAACATAGTTTGTTTATTGTTCATTCTTTGTTTAGTGCTTGGTGTAAATATACAAAGTATATGAGCCTTTTCTACTTCTTGTTGTTGGAGAATCATACTGTACCCAATGAAGAGGCGAATGCCCTAAAATCATCGATTGATATACAGTTATCAGAGTGTTTTCATTGGTATGTCTATTGTCAGCGATCTGCATCCTTGTCCAATGAAAGCTTGTATAACTAACTGGTAGATCTACAATATTCATTCATTCATTCATCAGCACTATAAAATACCATAGAGAAAAGAAGCTGTTGAGAGACAAACTTCTCGCTTCTTTTACGCAAGAAAGTGTAAAAACCCTCTTTTCGGTATTCAATCAGCTCGATCAAGAGCGTATCATTGCGAGACTCAAGAGATATATAACCACCAACGAAAAATAGAGAAAGCATATTGTGTACGCTCCACGAAGTATTCCATTACCCCGATGTCCTAGAGAATAAGATTTTATATAAACTATTCGCAGAGGTAAGACATTACGAATCTCACATATGCATTGGCCACTTTGATTGTGATTGATTTGAGTTTGATTGTTGTTGTTGTTGGAAAGAAACGATAGTTCGTTTTGATTAATGCTGAATTTGATTGTTCATAGGCTTTGCTATCGATTGTACAGGAGTTCAATTTAAATTTCCAGAATGGAATAGGTGTACCTTGTTTATATATATTGTTGTTTTCAAACTACAAGGACCTGCGAGAATGGGCGCTTGAAACTCTGGATTCTGTTGGAAAGATCACTGGAATGGACCAGATGGGCATTATTCAGCCCATCGTCGAGAGAATATCGTCGAGAATAGAGTGCTATCAGCTTGGCAAACAATTTGACACTTATTTTACACAGGATCCAAACGAGTTCTGGATAGGTTTGGAACTGTTTGTCAAGCAATTCGATTCAAATATATTTAAGGTAAGCATACCAGCCATAACCACAAATGCATTGGCTAATCAAAGTGATCCATTTTAGTATGGTGTAGTTGAGTTTCAAAAGAATATTATCTTTCTCACGATGGAGCTGCTGAAGACTCAATCAAAACTATCGATTACTCAGGAGTTTATCAAGTGTATTTCAACGATGCTCGATACTTTACAGTGTGACTTTTGGAACTATGCTAAACATAAACCCATTATATTGGTACAAGATTTATGCGAACTCATTTTAAAGTCTAAAGTTGATAAAGTACAACAAGAGTATGTACTAAGAATCCCACTCTATCAATTGGCAAAAGCGTAACTAATATAGTTTCTTGAAGCGCATTGGTGCTCTTAGGTAAAATATCGATATATGACATAGATACAGAGAGCACCGTTAGGCAGTTTATCATTGATTTTTGTTTCGAAAAATGTGTGTATCCATCGACCCATTTCTCAATGGCAACCAAGAACAAGGCTTTCATTATAGTTTTAGATATTTTGTCCTATTGGTAAGTTGGTATACTCATTGGCTTCAGATCTTTATCGATTGACCTATTTAGCTTTGAGGAGGGTTTGCCTCTGCCCTTGTTTACGGGTTGGGGAGAAAGATTGATTTACTACTGCACAATGAAAACACATATGTCGTTGGAACCACAGATTGGCGATGTACAAAAGTGTATCAATGTTTTGGTTAAGATCATGCATGACTGTGCACAAAAGATTAGATCTCGATTCCAGATTATAAATCACGGACCACCCGAAATGCGAACACAGGCAATGTCCGAGCCTGTCACTGGCTTTTGGTATCCTGCTATGTGGGATATTCTATTTAGAAGCGATCCAAAGAAAATACCCTATCAAATCCACGAAACAATCTATCAAGTTCATCGAATTCTCTCATTGCTCTCGATTCCAAATGGCACTGTTGCATCGAACTATCCTATCATGCTTGCTTTGATCAAATATCAGGATGGTCTTTCAAAGTATATCAAAGATATGGCAAACTCTACACCATTCATTATCAACAAGAATCCTGGTAACTATTTGATTCAATCGGATGTTTTTGGAGAGTGATGAGTTTGTCAAAAGCATATTTGCATTCACCATTTCATCCTCCGAAAAGGTACGAAAAGAGTTCAATAACTTGATGATGAGGAAATTCGTGGATTCGCACTCAGATTCACAAACCATTACCATTTCATTGAGATATTCGATCAGGCTTTTCCCTGAACTAAGCTTACAGGGAATTGTCAGTGTATGTCGTGATATTCTATTGGCTCTGGGAGTTCTCCAATGTGATACTCTTAGCAATTTTTTTTATTATATGAACCACATCATCTTTCTCGTCAAGAAGCAACTCAATGAAACATATACACGTAGATTCATTCCATTGATTACCGACGCTCTCTGGCCCATCCTTGAGATAATATTGAACGACAAAACCATCTATGTAGTCAAGGATCTGTTGAAAAATGTCTTTCTTTTATTGAAAGACTCATTGTTTATTTTGGCTACTATGAGATACACCACTCTGGAAACTCCACCATCTTTCATCATCAATTTCAAAGAGCAGTCCAAGCACCTCTTTGATTCGATAACACAGTATCCATCTTATGTAAGGGAGCAGCTTGATGATATGATTGAGATTAGTGATAATCCCTCGTTTTCAGATTCGTTCTTCAAGATATTCAACTCACTTGCAGAGGACTTAAAAATACCAATACTCAAATGAGGTAGAATTTGGAATGGATCCGACTCAAGAGATGATCGACGAGATTCTTTTCACATCAATCATCGCTAATCACGTTCGTTGGATAGAATTATTCTTATATTGGGAAAAGGGACAACAAGGACAAAAAACAACAGCTGTTACTGCAGACTATTTCGATGCATTCATCGCTATCTTAAGAGGTTTGTATTTATATTCAAGCACAATAAGAAAAGAATTCTTACTATTTTCTACTACTACAGAGATTATAAAGAATAAATTGAAAATAGCAACTCCGCTGATGAAACATTTGAATTCTATGCTTAGTAACACTTCTCCTTTAACCGACAAGCAGAAGGCATTGGTCCAGAAGTTTTATAATGTATTGGTACCAGCCGAAAAAACCACCTCCCAAACCAGTAAACACAATCCTTTCAACTGCTCCGACAACTCTTTCCTCGACTACGACCAAACCGAAAGTTGATCAATCAAACAAACCAAGTGTTACTTCACCCATAAGCACAAGTTATCTGGATAAAAATAACATCATCCTCTAAGTTATATATGGGATCATCATCTTTTTCGAATGGCTTTGGTAAATCATCAGCACAAAGTACAGGAGATTACAACACTCCGTTCGACCCATTCGATCAGCCTCTTGCTAAGCCAATAGCTCCAGCCGATAAGAAAAAGACAAAAATCCTTGATAGTTTTGGAACAAGCCACTCATTCTCACAACAAAGAAAAGAAAGAAATCGTATTGCCCAAATGGAGGCACATCTCCCAAAGGCTGAAAATCTACATAAAATAATTCTATCATGGAATGTCGATACACTCAGCCAAGTGGTATGTAAAGATGACAAAACTGCATTCAAAACATACTAACATTAATACTTATCAATATCATCTAGGATTCAAATCTTAAAGTGTTGCCAACTTCCTTTGAAAATCTAAGTGAATATATTCAGATTTTTGAGCCATTATTGTTACAGGAGTTTAAAGGTCAACTTTTGAAAGCATTAGAGGAATCTGAGATCACTACCACTCAATATATTCTTGATGATGTTGCACGTGAGGGAGATTTCCATATTTTACAATTCTTTATTGAGGGCATGGCAGACGATTATATAGTTGAAGATCTAATATTGCTCCAAAAGGAAATTTCAGGTGTAAGCATTTAACTCAAAATAGTGAACCAACTTGGACTAACTTGTTACCATTATATTGTTCTCCAGATCAAATATCAGGTATTTGGTAAAGTTGAGAATAAAGGTCAAAAAGAAAGGAGAGAGAAGAATGGACAACGTTATTCCTATATCAGTATCAAGTTCCATCAATTAGATCGTATCAATTTGTTGAAGCATCTAAAGACAAATTCAACATGGAGTATAATGAAACTCACCAGTCTTTCGACTGTGAATAGAGAGTATGTAGCTTTGCACCTGGTTGGCAAAATCCCACTTGGTAGCTATATCATCTCTCCATGTTTAGCAATCACTAGTCAAGCACGTACTAGCGCTATCATTCCACCTGCTCTTTTGAATACACTTTCCAAGGTACTCAATCCTTCACAGATGGAGGCTATCCATCATTCACTTTTGCCCCACGGATTCACATTACTACAGGGTCCCCCTGGTACTGGTAAGACCAAGACCATCTTGGCACTTTTATCCGTGCTTTTGAGTACACCTTTGGACTCCAAAATCAACTCGACAACTCCACCAAAGATTTTGGTTTGTGCTCCATCCAACGCAGCAGTAGATGAAATTGCATCGAGAATTATCGACGGTGATATGTTTGATAGAGATGGTAAACCTTTTTGTTCCAAGTGCTATTAGAGTTGGAAATCTTAATGTAATCTCGAAAAAGGTTCAACAAATTTCTCTTGACACCCTTCTCGATAAGAGTTCTAAAGACACAACTACTCCGCTAAACCTTGAACAAACAAAGGTATCAAGTTTAAGAGAGAGTAAGTCATTATTTTAATTTTATATTTAGCATTCACTAATATTTGATTCTTATCACAGAATTGTCTGAAGTACATAGTGAATTAGATAATATTAAACAGAAAATATCAAGTCTTCAAAAAAATCTTGGAGGAAACAGTGACACTGATATGACTAAAAACTTGACAAATCTTTATTTTGAAAGGGATAGGCTTGTTAAATCAGTCCAATCGACTAAAGATAGCGAAAGAAAGCTAACAGAAGGTTTAGAGAATGCCAAAAAGAATGCTATCAATACATTGCTTAATAATGCAAGCATCATCCTCTCAACACTGTCAGGTAGTGGTCAAGATATGTTGTCCCATGCAATCAAGAAGTTTGATATAGTTATCATCGATGAAGCTGCTCAAGCCGTCGAACCATCGACACTCATCCCTCTCAAGCATGGTGTCATGAAATGTATTTTGGTAGGAGATCCAAATCAGTTGCCTCCTACAATTATCTCCAAAATGGCATCTCAATATCAATATGAGACAAGTCTTTTCCAGCGTCTCTCTAGCTGTGGTATCCCTCAGCATGTGCTTAATGTTCAGTATCGTATGCATCCAATCATTTCTAAGTTCCCATCTCGCCATTTCTATATGAATGCTCTTGAAGATGGTCCAAATGTCAATTCATACAGTGAAGAGTTTTATCAAGATCCCAGATTTGGCCCTTTTATTTTCTATGACATTTATGACAGTTCTGAAGAATCTGGACCTGGTCACTCACTCAAAAATGTGACTGAGGCTAAGTTGGTAGGACTACTTATATCAAATCTTCAAAATAGTTTCCCAAAAATTAGAGAAAAATCCATTGGTGTTATCACACCCTATAAGCAGCAAGTGCATGAGATATCATGGAGAATTAACCCAATCAACAAAGACATTGACGTAAGCTCTGTAGATGGTTTTCAAGGTCGTGAAAAGGACATAATTATTTTCTCCTGCGTCAGAGCTCATAGAGGAGGAACAATAGGTTTCCTTTCTGATGTTCGTAGAATGAATGTAGGTCTAACGAGAGCCAGAACATCTCTGATTGTCATTGGAAATTCCAACTTATTGAAATTTAACCCAGATTGGGATGCTCTTGTCAAGCATTCATTACAAGTACAAAACGGATGTAAGTTTAAATTGCGTTGCTGTTCTCTGAAGCACTCATTCTAACTTTTGTCTAGATTTCCCAATATCAGCGAAAGATATCAATCAAAACTATTTACCTATGTCCCCAGCCTCCAAGAATGTCAATTTTGCTAATCCATGCCAAACCAAACCAATTTTAAGAGTTATTATGAATGAAGACGAGAATGGATCAAATAATGGCACAAAAGAAAAAGATAAGAAGAGAAAGATCGAAGACGACACCAATACAGTTTCAAAGAAGGATAAACATAAATAAACTTAGGGACCGAAATATAGAATACATTAATTTTATAAGTACTTAAATTCGTTGATACCAAAAATGAATATATGTGTTGTTTGATTTGATCTGAGCAATTATGAACCAACCTATTGACTAATAGCAACAGGTACTTTACTTTCTGAGGAATCGTAGAGCATCTCTGATTCTTCGGCATCGTGGTCATCATCTCCACTGTGTACAAGACCCTCCAAACTTCTGTGGTTAGACAAAGCTGCAATCGTAGAAGGATCAACAGGCAATAATGATTTTCTTCTTATCATAGAAATAGGTTTCTCTCCATTTTCTGGTAAAGCAGCCGAAAATATTGGATGTAATTGGTCTTGGCTGTTGGGGTTTCTTTTCTTCTGCAAGTTTATTTGTTTTTCTTTGAAAAAATATTAATAATTGTAGTGAAATATATGGTTGAATACACATACCTTTCTTTATATAGATCAGCTATTTTATTAAATGTTTCTGCGTCAATATCCATAAATAATTTTAATGAGCTGAATGATAAACTTCTAATTGATCTTTATAAAATATTAGTTAAAAATAGATAAATTAATTATTTAATTAAACTTACTTATTCCAATGATTATTAGAGTTTTCATATAAAACCTGATAAAATAATTTAAGGACATTTGGTAGGCATTGTTTTGATGATACAAGAGAAACCACATGGTCATTACTCCATAATAAGAGTGCTCTCTCGGCAACTTGGAAGTGTTCACTCTGGAAACATTTGGTTATTTGTTTGAAAAGTGGAATATATATTCTCATAAATTGTTCCTCTCCAATCGAGTTTAACAGATCCTCTACTTCATAAATGAATAAAACTTCTTTTTGACTGTTTCCAACTGGCCACATTCTTAATATAGTCTTGAATACAATATCTGAGAGTGATGGTTCTTTTTCAATAAATTGGGTAATACAGTATCCAAGATGTGAACAATATACTGAGTAAGACTTTGGCTTATGTAGTGGTAGTAATACTTTAATTAAAAACTGTTTATGTTCATCCTTAAGTGGAACTGCAAAACCATTTATAATACTATCATTATTAAATTGAATATTTGACTTAGTTAGTGTTACAGATTTTTGAAAAAATGGTAACTTACCTTCCCAGTACTTCTAAAATCTCAGAGACTCCATTATGCTGATATGACTCGTATACAAAGGTACAAAACAAATCTTTGATTGCTGTTCTAATAAATCCTCTTAGTGCTATAAACTTTCCATAAATTCTATGAAGAGTAGTTTTAAGGTAATCTCTCTCTCTTGGATCTTCACTATCAAACAAATCCAACAACTAAAAAAAAGATATGTTAGATAATTTTTAATATGTAAATGTTTAAATACTATACATGTAAAACGAATTTTTGATCAACAAATGCTTTGGCTATATGTGTATTAAATAACGCTGAATCGATAAATCTTAGCAGCATTTCATATACTATCTGAATATGCATCCAAGCTGGTTCTAAAATAGGTTCATCCTCTTCTGGATCATACATAACTCCATAGGGATTCATTCTTGGAGGAAGTGGTCTGAAAAGATTGATAGATATCATTTCAAAGAGAGCTTCATAAACTTGCTCAGTGTAAGGTTCCTTTGAATTTGAAAGATAATCTACACATTGTAATAGTGCTTCTCTCTTGATACTCTTTGATTTACTATCGGATACAGTATCTGAAAAATCAAATAAAGCGCAACATTGCTTTAATTTCATTAGCAACAGATTAGGTCTCTCTTCTGGTGGTACCTCTTTTAAAATAAACACAATTCCATTAGTTTACACAATCCAGATTTTCAACCTTTAATTTTATATTCCTACCATTAAAAGCTGGAATCTGTTGTAATTCACTAGATGATTTCTCATGGAATCTACTTGATGCACTCCTTCGTAGATTATTACTAGGATTATTTTTTATTGGTATCTCTGATTTGGGTGTTAACGATATACCTTTAGTTCCTGAAGGTGAAAGAGGAGCACCTGCAACTCCTGAACTTGATTCCTTTATTATAAATAAAATAATCAATTAATTATTTGTTTATTTTTTTGAACTGGATCTTAGAATAAACGTTAAAATCAATATTTACTTTGGGACTTTTCATTTATATTTATTACTATCTTTATATCTTTCAATCTGTTCTATATATGTATATCTAATTATCTATTTCTCTATACAAGATCTAAAAGTGAACCAATAATCTTTTGCTGTATTGTCTATTTTCTATATTTAAAGTGGTGATTTAAATAGAAAATCTATTATTATAAATTTAGTTTTTAAGAAGTTAAATATTAATATGTTGGAGGTCAGATTGATTATTCTATGGTTGGTATATGTATGGGTTAATTTTATTATATATATATCAACTATTATTTTTATTCCTTATAACATTAATAACTAAACAACATATTTATTTAATTTGTTTGTTTTAATGAATATATAATTATTGTTTGTTGGCTGTGAGGTTTATTGATTAAAAATAAAAGAAGAGATATAGTATTATTTATGATTATTATTATTCTTATTATTCTTATTATTCTTTTTATTATTATGAATTTGATATTTAATTGGTATGTTATATTAGTATTATATATCAATAGTTAGTAGGACTCTACTAACTAAACACTCCTCTCCAATAAAAACAACAACATTTATATGAAATTAAAAATTAATTTAAAAATATTATAAATGTGAAGAAGCACAAAACAAACACAGATAAATTAAGTGTGTAATATTTATTTTAGGGTGTCTGTGGTTTTTATTATAATATATGTAGTGTATATTATTATTATTTCTATTAATAATATTGTTCAATATTTGTATTTGTATTGTATTTTTTATTATTTGTTATTTATTATTATTATTATGTGTCTTTGTGCTAGTTGATGTTTGTTGAGCAAATATTTAAAGAGTGAAGTATGAAAATGAATATGATGATTTTAAAATACGATGTTGTGAATTTATTAAATTATTATTTGTATTTATATGTGAATAGAAGACTAACTAGCTAACTAACTACTTGTAACATCACTAATTAGTAACAATATCTAAATCAAATATCGTGTAAAAGAAAGTAGTCTAACTAAACCATTATTATTATTGTAATTGTAAAATTATCATTTTAAAATAAATTTTGAAATCTCCTTTGCAAAGATCGTGAAATTAAATTAAAGCTTCTCATAAGTTCAAGATCATCGGGTTGCAATTTGGTTTGTTTTAAAGAGGTGATAGTGATGTTTGAATGTTTGTTTATTTAGATGAATAAATAAGCTTTAAAAACAAAACAAAACAACAACAAGAATGATGTTAATTGATGATTTGTTTATTTATTTAACTTGAACAAGATATCTCATTCTGACTTGAGCTACATCATATACAATGTATTCATTCTTTTGTAATGGGACGTTTTGTTTCTGGATTTTCGGGTTTGAAATCAATTGGTAATCCAAGTGGGATAGTAACACCGTTGTTGAGAACGATACTGTTGGAGAAGTCTGGTCCTTTTCTACCAATACCCTTGGTACTGTTGGTACCTGGTTGAGGCTCCTCCATGTAGGTGGCTTCGTATAGCTCTGCCATTTTACCGAGGGCGACTTCCGAGAGAAGGAGGAACTCGTCACCGCTAACCGAAGAGCTGCAGTAGTTGATCGACTTTTCAAACATGTCTGAAAAATAGATACCCTTACCAAACATGTATCCAGTGGCTGGTGCCTCTGGTGCGGCAATCTTGAGTCCCTGTGAGAGGATGGATAGGTAGTTGGTGGTTCTGCTACCGTGCCACAAGAGGAAGTGATTTTCGAGGTTCTTGGAACGGGCAGTGAAACGTTCGGCTTCATCCTTACGTTGAAGACGGAATATATTTACAATGGTCTTGTATTTGCCACCGGTATTGACGGTGTAGCTTTGAAGAGCCTCAAACTCTGGCGAGGTCTTTTCAATCTTCTCGAGCGAGCATCCGACTGCCTTGAGACAGTAGTCAAATGGATGCATCTTCTTGTTGGCATGAGCAGCCAAGAGGATCTTAGAGACAACTTCCAATTGGTCGAGATTCTCGAGCAAGTTCATCTTGGCGTTCACCTTTTTGAGGTCAGAGAGGACTTCCATCTTGTAGGTGGCAAACTCTGTGTGTGGGATCAACTCGTAGAACTGATTGGAGAGGGCAACTTGCTCTTCACCATTTTGGTTGATGGCCTTGTAGTCCTTTTCCTTCTCTTCTTCCAACTTGGTTTCAGTTTCAATCAACTCCTTGAGCCTGCCAAGGATAGCGATTGCCTTGTAGATAACTTCGTGTGAGAGTCTACCAAGTGGCATAATATCAGTGTTGATTCTCAAGGCTCTCAATTGCTGCTCGATGGCCTTGACGTCACAGAACTGTCTCATAACGTCTTGGAGTGCAGCAGGGAGTTTGGATGCTGGATACTTCTCATACTTAAATGGCTTGAGAATTTCACGTTTCTTACGGTCGTGACGATAGATAGTGATCAGGTTGTAACGCTCTGGGACACGTACGAATGGATGAGACTCATCAAACTTGGCAAATGCGACACCGGACTTGGCCTTGAAGATCTTATTGAACTCGGCGATACCTTCTTCTTTGTTGAATGCGGTCTTTTGGTAGTTTCCAACCTGTCCAATTCTACCATAACGATTGAAGAGAATAAAGTTGTCGTTGTTCTTGTTGATGAGTAGTTGGAGGATATAGAAGTTATTCTTTCCGTAGAATCCAGATTTGGCGTCGACCTTGGTCATGAGTACATCGTAGATCAATCCAGTTTCATCAACGTACACTTCACATTTGTCAGCAAGTGAAGCGTATGGGTCAACAACGGGTGGGAGCAATTTGGGTGGCTCGTCGGCTCTCTTGGCTTTGATTTTGGCGATGTACTTCTCGACATCCTCCTCGTAGTTGACGGTATTGTCCCAGGTTGAGATGACCGAGGTTTCACGAGTAGGAAGATTGTTTTGTGGAATGGTCTTGGCACCAAGTGCAATGAGAGCATTGTACATCTTTCCAGAGTCCTGGAGTGATGCGTAGTAAGTTGGAGTATGCTTGGCAATGTCTTGGACGTCAATTGGAGCTCCACTCTTGGCAAGAAGGTTGAGTAAGGCTACATTCTCATATGAACCGTATGATGTTGGGTTTACGACATGGTGAATGACGTTCTTCATGTCGGAGTCTTGGGCAGTGAGCTTTGGCTTACGAGAGAGGATTTGCTCAACATATTTCTCGCTATTGACGCGAACTGCATGCATCAATGGTGTCATACCAAGTGCATCTGGAGTGTCAATCTTGACGATAGGGAGCAAATACTTGAAGAGAGTGTCATGCTTTGTTAGGATAGAGTAGATAAGTGGAGTAATCTTGTCTTCATTGTATGGGAAGAGGAGCTCCAAGTTAGGTGAGCTCTGGAGCAAGAGAGTGACCTCAGCGGAGAGGTGAGTGTCTCTACCATGCTTAATCAAAGCCAACGATAAAGGAGTATAACCAGCCTTGTCTTGAAGGTTAATGTCCAACTTGTTGGAAAGAAGGAAACGAGTGAACTGAGTGTTGTGTTTCTCAGCTGCATAGTGAAGTGGAGTACGTCCTTCGTTGTCCTTAACATTTGGATTCAGTCCAAGGTTGAGGAGCTTCTGTTGAATTCTCTCTGACCAGTTGGTTACAGAACTTGGATACAAACCAATCATGTGGAAGAGATTTTGGTGGTGAGTAGTTGATTGAACCTCCTTTAACTCACGGACCTTCGACAAGAGGGTGAGAGCCAACTGATACTTGTCAGCCTTGAAGGCGTCATGAAGAGCAGTGAAAGTGTCGAGTCCGCTGTCCAACATAATGAAAGCAACACCTTGGTAGTTGTTTTGAACTACATGGTAGAAGAGACCCACTGTTTCAACGTCATTCTTCTTGACAGCAATGTAGTATTTAGTCTCTTCACCGCTCTTATCATGATGATGATGGTGGTGCTTTCTAGTAAAGTTTTGTTCCTTTTGAAGCTCTTCATACTGCTCCAGTGTTTGGCCAACTGGAACACTGACGGTAGAGATTGTATATTTAGTGAGAGTACTACAGACATTGGCATTCTTTTGGATCAAAGTGATTGCGCAATCTGGATGCTTGAAGAGAAGTGCGAAACCAAGTGGAGAATTGTTATCTTGGTCGACACGATTGATAGCAGCCTTACGTTGGAGCAAATGGAGTGCAGATACAGTTGAACCGTGTTGGGCAGCATAGAAGAGTGGTGTACGACCAAAGATATCAGCGACATCAACGTTGATTGATGGGTGTGAGCAGAGTGATGAAACAGTTTGGATTGGATCATACACAGCACTGCTCATGATGTTACCAGTACCCATCTTGATGAAGCAGTAGTGAAGAGCAGTACGACCGAGGTTGTCGACGGCATTGAGTGGTGCACCCACTACGGATGAGCAAGTCTTCGATCTCAAAGGATGTGTTGGCGTCAGATCTCGAGTAGTTGATGCAGTAATGGAGTGCTGTTCTCTTCTTGTTGTCGCAGATGGTTGCATCGGCTTTGTTCTTCAACAATAAGGAGATGGGGTTTTCATCACCCTCCAGAGCGGCATCACCGATGGAGTGTTTGTTCTTGCATGCAATGATAAGTGCAGTAGCACCGTCTTCGTCTTTGAGATTTACATTTGCTCCCTTTGTGATGATACGTCTCAACAATGGGAAATCCATGGAAGTGCATGCCAAATGGAGTGGGGTTTGCTTTTTCTTATTGACGGTAGACAAGTTGGCGCCACTGTCCACAAGAAGGATGGCACAATTGAAGAGCTTTTTCTCAATGGCAAGTACGAGTGGAGTCATTTGCAATGAGTCGACTGAATCTAAAACGGTTGGTTTAGTGTCGAGAATAGCCTTAATGATATCATTGACTCCAGTGAGAACTGCATAGTGAACAACGGAACGAAGAGTCTCCTTGGGGATATCATTTTTCTTGTTGGTGTTTTTGTTGAATATTGAATAGCCATTGTCGTTATCACTAACATCAGAGTCATAATCTGATCCGTCATCTGAACCACCATACTCGTCCTCATCGTCATTCTCGTCTTCCTCTTCATGTTCTTCATCGTCATGGTCTTCATGGTCTTCATGGTCTTCGTGATGTTCTTTTTCGGCAGGATGTCCGTCGATTTGCATCTTGTCTCCGGCCTCTGGTGCCTTTGGAATATGGTTAACGATGGATGTGTTTGGTTTGGCCTTGGCCATGAATTCCTTGAGGAATGTGACAAAGATTGATTCGAGCTGCTCTGGAGTGACATCTCTCTCGCCGTTCTCTTTGTTTATTCCGTGAGTTGGCTTATTTTCCTGGTAGGTACTAACCAGAGTGAGCAATGGAGTCATACCAGACTTGCTGAGTTGATCTACTATGGAATGAAGTTGGGGTGCATCAAGAATAAGCTTGTATACCTCTGTGAATCTACACCAGTAGGATTTGTAGATGGCAAGAAGGTGGTGAAGAATATTGGTCTTATCCTCGAAGGTACCGGCAATTGAGGCACCACGCTTTAAGAAGAAAATGATTGCAGCAACATTTCCTTCCTCGAATGCGAGCATGAGTGGAGTACGTCCCTTCTTGTCTGCGAGATTAATGTCTGCTCCCTTGGACAATAGAATATCACCGATCAAAGTGATTGCATTGAGACGCTCGTCAATAGACTTGTTCAACGAGTCTGTAGAATTATTGGTCAGTGGGAAGTGAGTTCTCTTTGCCAAGTAGTGGAGAGAGGCTTTACCGTCCTTGTCTTGATGGTTGACAGATGATCCACAGTTATCGACAAGATAACGGACATTGTTGAGAAGTGACTCATTGATGTCGGCGCTTATCGATTGGAGAAGAATGTTACGACCGTCTTCGTCTACGACATTGGCGTTTGCCTTGTGCTCCATGAGATACTCGGTGATACGGAAGTGACCCTTCATCAATGACACCGAGAGCGGTGTTACCTTCCAATCGTTGAGGTCATCCAAGGGAAATTGAATGTTTCGACCAAGTACTTGGTAATTTCGAACCAACCGTATGCACAAGAGTAGTGAAGGCATTTGTTCTTGGTAGAGTCGACAACACTCAACACTGCATTCATGTGAAGGAGATAGGAGACAACGGACAAGTGTCCATTCTTAACGGCCAGCATCAATGGAGTCTTCTTGTATTTGTCCTTCTTCTCAATGTTGGCCTTACCTTCCTCAACAAGAATTTTGACGGCATCAAGATTACCCTTCATACAGGCTTTCATCAAAGGTGTGTATTTGGTGATCTTTTCACCGACATCGACATCAGCACCCTCAGCCAAAAGAGTTCTGATTGAGCCGAGTTGATTGTGCTCGGCAGCAAAATGCAATGCACCTTGTTTCTTCTTGTTGTAAGTGTTGGCAAGGTTGTCGATTCCCTTGGTCTTGGCAGCCTTGATCAATGCCTTGATGTTCTGTACACGTCCATTGATGGAGGCGATCATCAAAGGTGACAATCCAGTGGTAGTAAACTCATTAACCTCAACACCCTTGCTCAGCAACAGGTTCAAGCAATTTGAGGTGGTGGAGGCTGCTGCGTAGTGGATTGGTTTGAATTGATTTTGGTCGGGTCTGCTTGGCTCAAAGCATGTTTCCAAGAGCTGCTTGAGGTACTTTTCTTTGGGATTGACAGCGGCGCAGTGGAGGGGAGTGATATAACCATTACCAATTGGCTTCTTGGTGACAGATGGTGATTTGAATGTAATAGAGAAATCAGCACCACTTGCTCTAAGTGACTCGTAGTGCAAGTAGTTGAAACCGAATCCATTTCTCTTAACCAAGGTTTGAATCAACTTCTCGGCCAATTCGATATTTGCGACACGCACGGCAAGATGGATATTGTTGTGGGCAGTATCCTCGGCGTAATTACTGTATTTAAACAACTCCTCCAATGTGGACATCTGTAAATTTGGTAAACCAAGTGCATACGTTACTATATCCTCAATTTCATCCATGGAATGCTAAATAAGAATAGATTTGTTAGTTGATTTGAACAGAATTGGTGTTGTTGTTGTTGTTGTTGCTATTAGGGTGATAAACTTACAGATGCATGGTAGGAATCACGATCTTGAAGGAAGGACTCCTTACCTTCACGGTTACCTCTTGATGAATTGACTGCACGGATATGGTGTCCGTAAGTATAACGGTCATATGAACCAACAGATTCACCCTCGAATCTTGGCATGTTGGGACGCTTCTTTTTGTCATCTTTGGCATCGCTCATGATGATTTGGATGGCCTTTACATTGTTTTTGGCAACGCATAGTGGAGTGATGTCAGAGGGACATCAGCAGATCTGCAAACGAACAGTGAACGATAGTCGGTACGTTTTACCAAATCTTCGAGGAGCACCATGTTGTTAGTTTCAACGGCACGGATTGACTCACGAGCAGTACACATTGCACAACAAACTGCAAAGGCATTGCTGGTCGACTCGAAAGTGGGGTCGGTGCTTACGACCAAGATGTCTGGGTTGGGGTTTCCTTTCTTCTTTCGACCTCTAAGCTCGGCCTTAGTTGGCTTCTTTTCGACTGCTGGCTTAGACTCACCGGCTTTTCCTTTGGTCTTCTTCTTGGGCTTCTCATCCTCTTCTGAAGACTCGGATGACTCTGACGACTCTTTCTTCTTTCTCTTTTTATCTGTGAGTTTCTTCTTTGTGGCGGTCTTCTTTGGAGTGGAGGTCTTCTTCTTCTTGCTCTTCTTGTCGGGCTCTGACTCTGAAGACGATGATTCTGAAGATGACTCTGATGACGATTCCGATGACTCCACCTTCTTCTTTGTTGTCTTTGTCTTCTTTGAATCTTTCTTCTTTCCATTGGAAGTTGCTTTCTTTTTGGTTGGCTTTTCATCCTCAGACGATGAAGATGATGAATCTGAATCGGATGAATCTGAATCTGAGTCTTTCTTTTTCTTTGATGATTTCTTCTTTGATGGTTTCTCCTTTTCCTTTTCCTTCTCCTTCTCCTTTTCTTTCTTTGATTTACTGGATTTCTTTTCCTTCTCTTTTTCTTTTTCTTTTTCCTTCTCCTTCTCTTTCTCCTTCTCTTTCTCTTTCTTGGTAGGTTTCTTTTTATCCTCTTTCGCCTTTTCTTTACCATTAGACTTCTTATCTTCCTTCTTTACAGCTTCTTTGGCAGGCTTTTTCTTCTCTTTGGTTGGGGTACTAGGAGCCTTCTTGGTCTTGGCAGGAGCTTTCTTGGGTGAGACTGGTTCCTTGACCACGCTCTTCTTGGGTTGCTCCTCCTCTGACTCTTCTTCCTCGGACTCTTCTTTAGTCTCCTCTGGTGCGCCGGCTTCTTCCTCCCCTGACTCGTCTTCGGACTCTTCTCTATCTTCCTCAGCAACTAACTTGGCTCTGTTCAGCTCACTCTTTGAGATCTTATAAATTCTTTTGTCCTCATCTGCGACATCCTTATCACGCAAAGACAACTTGGTCGAAATTAAAATGGAATCGATTGGAATCTTGCAGGATTGAGCTGTTGAAGCCATAGTATACTCTAACTCATTACCCTCAACTTGATTCAGCCATCTGACATAAATCTCTGTATTTCTATATGAGGCATCTAAATATATTATATTATATTAGCATATTAGCCTTTTAATTTTTAGTGTGGAAAACCAGATAGAATTTAATTTTAAAAAAATTCCATTCTGAAATTCTTAATAGTAATAATCATAACGATAATAATTATGTCATACCTTCCAAGGCCAAAGCTAACCAAAATAATTCTTTATCAGTATCTGGTCTAACAACCAAGAAAGATCCTTTAATATATCTTGTCTAAAAATTAAATAAATTTATTATATTAGTTATATTTATACTATATTAATGACTTTTATAATATAGATTATAACTTGTAAATTACCTTTTCTAGTGTTGAAGTACTTCTTCTCAACATTATTACTTATTATTTATTATTTATTTATCTATCTATACAAAGTATAAAAAAAAAAAGTAAAGGTGATTGAATTGTATAAACAATAAGAAAAGAGAAGATTTGAGTGATTTTGGTGATTTGTTGAGTGTTTTGCTTATTTGATTTTTGTTTTTTTAGTCAGATTTACAGTGAAACTCCAAAAAATTAATGTGTAAAAATATATACAGCAACTGAATCTATTGATTATTTACTAATTAATTGAGGGATCTTTTTAATTAATTAGATACTTTAATATTAATATTTATGTGTTGTAGCAGCAGTAGCAGTATTAGCAATAGCAAAGTACGACAGGCTATGGCTATAAGCAGCAGGTGACAAAGTTGGGACAAAAGCAGCAGCGACAACAACCAATAAATAATAATAAAAACAAGCAATAATAATAATTTAATAAAAAAACAACAACAATGGTAATAAATCAAATGAAGATCGTTGATGTGCAATAACAGCTAAAATCACAAAAAAAATTAAAATTTTGAAAACCAAATAACAACAAAATTGTTAAATTTGTGAAAACAAACATGTTTTGGGAGTGTTGTTAAATTTTAAATTTTGGATACACAACACATATCAAAGCACCATACAAAAATGTTCAAAATATCATTTAACCGTTAACATTTTATTCAAAAATTTGTCTAGAAAAATTCAAATTTCTTATAAATTGATTATTTTTGATCGAATTTGAACTGTACTCAATAGGTGTATTTTTTTAAAATAAACTAACTAATTTGCAAAACCAAAGGTTCCAATTTTCTTACTTTTGTCCTGATTTGAGCTAAATTAGATATGACCAAGCAAAAGTATGAGTCACGATGTTTTTCATTTGTTTGGATTACAAGTTGAACTTTGTTCTCACATTAATTAATTATCCAAATTTCTTGGGTCAGCCAGGACAGGTCTAGATCTTTGAGTAGAACATCTATTTAAAAATTAGTCCAAATGACTAATTATCTAAGAAATAATATATGACATAATTTATCTCAAATTACTTTAGAGCTATAATATATATAACTGACTTTTGATGAGATTATCTCATATATGTAAGGCAGGTAGCACATTATCTGTAATATTTTGAGGGAAATTTGATCCAATTCAACTTTCATTCTTGCCCAAATTTGAACAAAATCTATCATTGTTATCATAGAAATAAAAATCCAACTATTATGCTATTGTCATTCTTTTCATCCAAAGATGTAGTATCAATAGAAATGAATCAAGGTATAAGATGTTTGTTTATTTATTTGTTTATTTGTTTATTTGTTTGTTTGCTTTAGAAATGATGTGACAAAATGATACTATTACAATAAACAAATATCAAGTTTAAAGTTCAAATTGTTGTCATTTGTGTGCAATTTATTCAGGTAAGCTTACCAATGCTATTAGCATTAGGATGGATATTTTTGGAGATAGTTTATTCAGATATTTGTTTGATTTTTTGGGTTTTTAATTTTTAAGGAGAGATGTGTTAACAGTTCTATACCCCAATTTTATGGGGGTGGAGGAGTTGCATTGACATGCAGGTTGATGGTCAATATTCAATGAGGTCATTGCAATTCAATTGAAGTGCGTGGGAACTGACCAAGTTGCAAACTAAAGTAGAAATTTGACTTTAAAGCAAACATTAATATGACCAGTCAACTTTGCAAGAATACATTTCACAAACAGAAAAAACAGGATATCTGTTATTAGATCTTTTTATTTTTGCTTCTTTACATTTTTACACCACATATCACCATCAACAATCTACAATCAACAATCAATCAATCAATCAAACTAATTAGAATAATATCTATTTTATCAAAGTCATCTTTCATTAGTAAATTCAAAGATATTTATATTTAAAATATTTTAAATTTATTATTATTCTCTTAAATTGACGAAACGAATCAATCTTTCTGACCCCCTGTTTGGTCCCTCCACACTGCACTACAACTTGTCTTTAACGATATATATTAAGGTTTTTTATTCGTCATTTTACAATTTACTCAACACTTTACAACACAAAACAAGCCTTCTGATTGTTTAGTTTTGGAATAGACCAACTTTGTTCAGTAAATTTCAGTTTACAGTTTACAAAGATCCACATCTTAATCTTACCTATATAAATTTTATCCATTCGTAGATACTCAGAGATAAGTAACAAAAGAATGACTTCTGCTACTATTACCAAAGAATATATGAGAGACCAACCAATGGTTGAGCACTTTGATGTGTTGGTTGTTGGTGCCGGTATGTAAAATCCACAGTTAATAAATAGGTTGAAGTAGGATTTCTGAAAAATTAATATTATTATTGTTGGAACTGGAAATTCTTTAAAAAGGACACAACGGATTGGTCACCTCAACCTTTTTGTCGAGAGCAGGCCTCAAGGTGTTGCAGGTCGAAGATAAAGACCACATTGGTGGTTGCACAAAGACTGAGCATCCATTTAAAAAGGTGCCAGGAATGGGTGCCTCCACTGGTGCCTACCTGCTGGGATTGATGCCACCTGAATTGGTCAAGAAGTTGGGAATTGAAATCACTCCAATGCGTCGTGATCCACACTATTTCATGCCAACTACAGATGGTCGTTATCTCTTGTTCGGATCGGACAAAGTCGAAATGAAGCGTCAGTTCCTGCAGTTCTTCAGCGAGCAAGATTGGGAAGCTAACGAGAAGATGAATGCAGAGCTTGACATGATGCGTGAGGACGTCGCACCATCATGGTTGCAAGAGCCACTCTCTGTTGAGGAGACTGCTGAGCGTTTCATCCGTCCATCATTGAGAACTGCCTTCATTAACTTGTGCCGTGGAACTGCTCGTCAGTATGTTGAGAGATTCAACTTCAAGTCAGAGTTGCTTGTTGGAATGTATGTGACTACCGACGGTTGTTCAGGTTTGTCCTCAGTACGTGAGGGTACCGGTATGAATTTCCTTGTACATAATATGTGTCGTTTGCCAGGATCTGATGGAACCTGGATGATTATCAAGGGTGGAATGGGATCAGTTGCCAATGCTATTGCCGACGTATCCAAGCGTGCTGGTACTCGTATTGATGCCGGTCGTGGAGTATCCCGTTTGATCATTAAAAATGAGCGTGTTCTTGGAGCCGAGTTGAAGGATGGATCCAAGGTTTATGCACCAATTGTCGTAATCAATGCCGATCCATTCCGTATGTTGGATCTCATTGGAAAGGAGAACTTGTCAAAGGAATATTTGCTACGTATCGATAAGTACAGACGTGATGGTATGACCATGAAGGTTAACTTGTGTCTCAAAGCATTGCCAAAGTTCACTTGTCTCCCAGAGAACCGTGGACAATACGGAACCACCACCCATATTCTCCCAACTGGAGACAACGTCGTCGAGAAGATTGAGAAGTCCTATGCACAAGCATGTGCTGGAATTCTCCCAGAGTTCCCAACCATCGAGTGGTACACCCATACACCAGTTGACCCATCCATTCAAGACCGTGAAGGTCACCACAATGCCGCCCTCTTTGTCCAATGGGTCCCATATGAAATCCAGGGTTCTTCATGGGAGGCAGAGGAAGAGCGTTATGTCAAGCATCTCCTTTCACTGGTAGACATCTACGCACCAGGAACCAGTGAGTTAGTCGTCGATACCTTTGCTTTACCACCACCCAAGCTCGAGAAACACTTTGGAATCACACGTGGACACATTCACCATGTCGACAATGGCATTCCATTCAATGAGCGTCTCCCATACAATACACCAATTCGTGGACTTTATTCATGCAGCGCAGGAACACATCCAGCTGGTTCGGTCATTGGATGTGCCGGACACAACAGTGCCATGAAGATCCTTAAAGACTTGAAGGACAACATCATTACAACCGAGAAGCCATCTAAATTATAAATTATTAAGTTATTATTATTATTTTTAAAGTATATACATTCGTTTGCTGTTAGCTTTATTGTTTGTGTTGTTGCTGCAGATGCTGTTCAGTGCCAAACATCGATGTTGGAGGCAGAATGACTTGGTCGACCGATGTCGGTGGACTAGGTATTTTGTCGAGTGTAAAGTTGCCGAATTTGCCTTCTCTAAACAGATTTATCAGGTATCGCGATGCTTGTTCAGTGTCGTTTGTTTTGTTTGATGTCGATTTGTCATTGTTGAGTTTGATCTGTTGGAATTGTTGCTGGTTCGTAAGGTACATTCCTTTGAGTTTGCATACGTGCTCGAGCACCTGGTTGATGTCGTCGGTTGGTGCATCTAGCTTAAGCACATTAAGGTAGCTCGTGATTCGCATTTGATTCATCTTGAACAGCAGAAAGTCGGCAACAACTGTGTGATCGACAATTTTCTCACCGATGGCGCCAACAAGTGAGAGTGTGAGTGCACGCTCGACATCCTCAAGCACGCCAGGTATCATGATACCAGGAGTGTCGACCAAGAATGCAGGAGGATCGTCAGACACACGAAATCCAGTGATGTTTCTCGTGACACCCGGAAGTGCTCCTGTCTTAGCAGACTTTGTCATGCCACATGCATTTCTGATCGAGTTGATCAATGAGCTTTTTCCAACATTTGGTACACCAATAACAAGCATATTGATCTCTTTCTTCAAATGTTTCCTATCAATCACTGTTGTATCAACGTGTTGTGTCTGTTTGTTTTTATCGTGGTTATCTTCTTGTTTTTGTTGCTGCTGCTGCTGTTTGTGTAGCTCCACGGCATTCTTGATCACCTGATAGGGATGTCGAGGGTGAGATTGATGCGATGTCGCAGCCGAGTTTGTTTTAGATGCCGACTGAGTGAATACAATGTGTTTGGTGTATGCTCTGTCGGCTGTCAGTAGGTTGCATTGCTCATAGTATTGTTTGATCTTCGACTGTAGATTGTGATTTGACAAGTCTGCTTTATTGAATACAACTATATGCGTCTTTTTTGAGCCATCCTTGTAGGTCTGGCGCAATATATCCTGCAGTAGTGGGTTTTCCGTTGAGAGAGGCGCACGCGAATCTCTAATCTCCAGCACAACGTCTACATTCTTGATGTTCTCTTTAAGTTGCTTGGTTGCCTTGATCATGTGACCAGGGAACCAATTTATCTTTCCTCCATATGAAAAGCTAGTTCTAAACGGTTGTACCAGCAGAAGAGGTGGCAACAGCGTCGCTCAGACTGTATGCACAACACCTATACATTTAGAGATAAGATACGATAAGATAAGATGAAACCGATTGTCCATTTACAAGAAATCGCATTTTGGTGGTTCACAACACCAACCACACTTTTTCATTTTGATTTAGATTTATTAGAGCATTTGCATTGCAATGGATGCACTCGATTAGTTACAGCACATTAATGAGCGATGAGTGGCACTAAAGATCTGTTCTTTATTCCTGATTTGGATGACGATGAAGACGAAGATGATAAGCCAAAGTCGCAGTCGGTCTTTGATCAACTCAGACCTGCTACTATTCAGGAGATTCTGGCAGCTGAAGAGAGAGACAAACAATTGAATCCAGCTAATTACGTTTTGGCACAACCAACACCCGCAATGACTGCAACAGCAACACCGACAGTAACAGCAACGACAACAGCAACGACAACAGCAACATTCTTTCAATCTTCTATTCTTCAAAAGAGAGATGATAGCAGCCTTACTAGTAGTAGTAACTTGAATAATGACAAACAGAATGAAAGCAGTGGTGCAACTCAAGAGGATTCATATGCAAATATCACACTGATACCCAAGAATAAACCAACAACAACAACAACAGCAGCTGCCTCTGCATCGACTTCACCTACTAGTAGCACAATTTCAATCGTGCGACCACTAGATATACCTAAACCAACTTTAAAACCTTTGAAGCTATTGCCTATAAAACCAGTCAATAGTCATCTTGTAAATAGCAACTTTTCATCCTCACCAACTCCAATACCAATCACATTGCCGCAACCTATCGCAAGCAGTATCAACAACAACAACAACAACAACAATAATAATAATAACAACGGCAGTATAACTCAAGTGAAACAAACAGATTATTTAAATATATACAAGACATTGATTGCAAATGAATCACTCAAAGGAAACCCAATATTTAGATACTTTCTACAGTCAACGATCTATGAGTTTCAGAGTGGAATCAAGCCAGACTTTGTCATGAGTTCAACCACGTGCGGCTTGTACACAACTCTCAAGGATTATCGGCTAAAGCCAGAGGATCTGATATCTCGTTCAAAACAGCTTCCAAGTAAATTTGAACTGCGTGTTTTGGTCGTCGTTATCAATGTTGACGATTGTATAGCATTGCTTGAAGAGCTATCATTTGTTTGTACCCAGATCAATTTAGTATTAATAGTTGCTTGGAAGTATGTATTAAGACCAAAGATAGCCTACTACGGTGGAAACACTATTCAATTATAGAACAAAACAAACATATTAATTAATGGTTGACTTTATATCAAGTGTTCCTGAGGCAGCAAGATACATAGAGGGCTTTAAGATATAGATACAGTATCACCAGACATAATCAAGACAAAACAGTCGAATCTTGACAAAACATTGGTTCAAGATGCACTTACAACCATTAAAGGCATCAACAAAACTGATGCTACAACACTTATATCTACGTTTGGTGTATGTATAAATTATAATGACGCATCATCATAGCAACAACTAAACATACATACATAGATAAAACAACAAAAACTGAACTGTTATTAACATTAACATTAATCTTTAATTCATCTACAGACAGTAAAGCGGATATTTGATGGATCCAAAGAGAGTCTTGGACTGTGTCCGGGCATGGGTCAAAAAAAAGTGAACTCCCTTTACAATGTATTACACCAACCATTTAAGGCAACGAAAAAATCAACAACCAACCAAAATTCGACTTCAAAAAACAAAAATAACAACAATAACAATGAAGACACCAACAGTACGGTGGTGTCCACCAACAGCACCCCCACCTCTAAAACCAAAAAAATACCCAGTACTGCCAACAGGAATTCAACTACAACTGATAATAATGGTGGCACAAACTGTAGTGGTACCCCCGAACGGGCAAAATCAAACATCAACAACAATATGATAAATGAAGATGAAGATGACCCCCTTCCTACTAATAACGATGGGGATAATGACAAAGATTTACGACTGGCCATCGAATTATCGTTGAAAGAAATCAATGTCGCTGCATTTTCAGAAGCAGATTCTCCTGCTACAAATGAAGAAGAATCCGCAAACGACCCAAACAACGTTTTATTATTGCCATTACCCGAAAAAGATTAGATTGTATTACGATCATATCACTTCAATAAATCCTATTATTTTTATATATCTACAAGATCATATAAATAATAATAATTATAACAATAATAATAGTAATAATAATAATATATTAAAAATATCTAAATTCAATTATTTATTACTCTTTGGAAATAATATAGAAAATATTACATAAAGTTTGGTTTATTATAATAGATTGTAGCCTAAACTTTAAAATGAATAGCTTTAGTTTAAATAGTATTAATTTAAGCTCAGTTGGAAAGACATCTTTGGTTGTGTCCATGTTTAGGACTTTGTGTTCAAATCGATATGTTCACTCTATACTTTCGAAATTAGAGAGTGGAAAAGATATAAAAAGTTCAGACCTCGCAAAAATTCAACCTTATTTATCTATTTATAAATCGAACCCTTATGCAGCAGACATTCCAGCGGAAATATCTATATTTGATCCGTAGGTAAAGGAATCTTTGTATTTCATTTCCATTACTAATACCTTATAATAATAGATATTCATATTTTTATACTATGAGTAAAGAATGTCAAGGAATTTTGTGGGAATCAATCGAGTTGGTTCACCTATTCGCACCCAATTTGTTCAATGCGAAGCGATTTGTTAATTTAATTATGAAACAATGGCCAGATTATTGCATTGGAACAACAAGTCCAGAAGAAGTGATTGCATATATCAAGAGTTGTCCACCCTTGAAGGCCTGGTCTATGGTTGCTATTTCGAACATTGCAGCAAGAATAGCCCTGAGGACGATGCTAATAGATGATCTTTTCAAAAACTCATCATCAAGAGAGTTTAAACAAATAGTAATACTTGGTTCAGGTTTAGATAGTAGATTGCTGAGAATGCCTCTAGGATCAAATGTAGTTGGCTATGAAATTGATCTACCAGAGATCATCACTTTAAAGAATAAGCTGCTAGAAATAGTCACCAAGGAATACCCACCTATTTCTCGATCGAAGAACCATTATATTGGCTGTGATCTTAAAAGTGATAAATGGGTGGAGCTCCTTAAATCAGCGGGTGACTCCGATTTCGATGTTACTCAACCTACTCTATGGATTCTAGAAGGATTGCTGATGTACCTCTCGGAGGACGAGGCCGAGTCGCTCATTTCCAACTGTAGCGCACTCTCTGCAAGTGGATCGGCAATGGTGATCCAAACGATTGGACATGTCGACGCTGATAAAGATCTCACCTTTAGAAAACTGGTCAGCACACTGCTGCACGAGGATGTCAGATTCAATTTCCAGAAATCTCCTGGACAATATTTAACCGAAAACAACTTTGACAGTAACGTTGAAGTCTACAATGATGGAGACATATATTTTAAATACACCAACACCAGAGATTCAAATTTAGATGATGAATGGTCACAGTTTGCAATTGGTTATAAGCATTAAAAGGCGAGACCGTCGTCATCAAAAATAAAAACAAAAACAAATCAAATTTTTTGTTGGACTTAAAATTTTGATTTACAGAAATCTGATCAAATTTTTGAATAAATTTCATTCCATCTCTAAATCTGGTGGATTGGTAGATGGGTGATTAGAAGACTTGATAATTAATCATTTTTATTATAATATTAAGTTTTTCTATGTATTTCTAAATTTGGTAGTTCTGGAGTAGAAATTTTATTTTGTGGTAGTGCAAGTGAAGGGAGTGTGCTTAACATGATGAAAGGTAAAGTTCAACTATTCTAGGAATTTAGTGTGTTTTATTTCAGAATGAAAAAAATAGTTTCATTTGGTAAAGATAACATTTCTTATTTTTTTTCATCATGTCATTTGAAAACTCTAAATTTTAGGCTATGAATTCATGTGTTTTTTTTTTTTTTTTTGAGTTAACTTGATCAATGTCTTTTAGACATGATGGTAATGCAAGTATTATAGCCAATTTGTTATAACACACAAATTGTTAGATCAAACTATAAATATTTATTTATCTATAAATATTAATAAATTAAAATATATCTTTTATTCTTATTTAGTTTCTAATTTCTATTATTATTATTATTTTGATAATTCTATTGTTATTATTTCTTTTAAGATAAATGTTTAGATAAATTAATAAATCTAAATTTATAATGGAGAATAACAGTTGGAATTTAGACAGTCCAAACTTTGATCAATTTTTCCACTTCAAATGAAGAAAATTTTAATCAGAATATTCAATCTCCCCCAGAGTTTCAAAATGAACCTTTCGACAGCATTTCGAATGTAGAACAGTATATTGAAGATGACATTCATCCAAATGGTAGATTAATTCCTCAGCATATACAGAGTCAAGATTCTTCCCCACAACTGTCAAATTCTTTAATTTTCTCTCCAACTACATCTTTCGATACATCTTCATCTCCTTTGATGCAATCTCAACCAGTAGTCCCATCAAAAACTACCAAGAGCCTCAAAAGAAAAAAGGAAAAGGAAATGGAGAATGAAAATGTTGAAGACATGGTCAGCTTATTGAGAAGTGATCCTCTTCAGATCAAAGTAGAGTACAATAATAATAGGGTCATTCAGAATGGTTGTGGAAGATTTAAATTGTTAGTATCTGGTAAAGGTTCACCAGAAAATTTAATGGTGGTTGCAAAGTGTAAATGTAAAGATCCGACAGCATTCAAAATTCAGGATATTGGTGCTCAGGTTCCTAAAAGTGGAGAAGTAAACCTGAATATTAGATTTACAAGAGAAAACGCTGCCTATGACCAATTCACTATGGTTTTCACTTTGATGCACACTGATCATGAGACAGACCATTACACAGAGATATGTAAAGCTGAATCCGATATAATACACTTTGCCAATACAACCAAAGATTTACCATACCCTACACTTATTAAATTTACTTGGACGTCTATTCAACCTGCTTCTACTTCAACCGGCACCATTCCACCTAATTCTAGTCCATTTGAGAATCAAAACTTTTTTAACCCAATCCAACCAAATCCTCTTCTTCCTAACACTCTCCATAATACACTCTTCGAACCTTCTGAAGTAAAATGTAGCCTTGTATGTGATCGAATTAAAAAGGGAAGGAATAATTTAATGATGATCTATTTTGTGGATGGGAATACAATTGTTCACACTGTTCCTCAAGGTAAAATCTCTTTTGAACGTAAAGTCATAGCCAATTTCACCCTGCCTGAATCCATTGTCCATATGAAAAACATTCGTATCTACGTCAGATATATTGCCAACGAATATTCATTCAACACCATTCCAAATTTCACTACAAACCAATGGCAAATAGTTGATAATGCACTCAACAATTACAACAAAGATAATAATGCTAAACATTTTTATCTTTTGAATCCAACAAAAGATGAAAGTAATGACTTCAACCAAGACATCACAGACAACAACAACAACAGCAACAACAACAATAATAATAATAATAACAACAATAATAACAATAATAACAATAATAATATTATGGATGATTTAAACTTTAAATAATAGTGATAATACTAATCTTTATAAAAATAATGTTGAATTTAATTACTTCAACTAATAGTTTAAATACTATTCCAAATAAAGATTATTATTATTATTATTATTATTATAAATAATATTATTATCCAGAAAAAACATGTCTAAATCTTTACTTGTTATTCAATTGACAATAAAAATATGTTTTGTTTTTTAAGCACCAAAATGCCTCCTTTAGTTTTAATTGTTTCTGAGAAAAACAAAAAGACGAAAGATTCAATTTTATTAATGTGTAGCCGAAAACGAAAAAACTCAATTGCCTTATTCTATTTGTATCACTTAACAATTAAAGATGATATAGTTGCAAATGCAACAATGAGTGACGAATATAATAATATTACAACAACAAGTAGCAGTAGCACTCATAAAAGAAAGAATTCAAATTCAAACTATAATAATGGTAGCACACCTGATCTTGAAGAAAGTAGAAAGAAAGCAAAAGCATTGCAAATTGAAAAGTTAAGATTAAAACTACCTAATCAGGAGAGCAACAACAGTAGCAGAAGTAGCAGACGTCATAGCAGCGGCGAAAGAAGTAGTAGCAGTAGACATCACAGTAACAGTGAAAGAAGCAGTAGCAGTCGTCGTCATAGTAGCAGTGGAAGCAGTAGGAGCAGTAGTAGTAGTCGACATCACAGCACTAGTGACAGGAAAAAGGATGAAAATGATATAGATAGTAAGAAAGATGAAAATATAGATATGAAGGATGTTAGGTCGTGTTTCTATAGATCGGATGCTATGAGTGGTTTGAAGTTTGACGATGAAGAGGCTGTTGACAATGTTAAGAATAATCTCAGAGTGTTGGCTTTGTTGAACCCGTCGCAGATGACCCCATTCTTGCATACCAATCATAGACACAACTACCTGAGTAATGCACAATCGAATAGCAATGCTGTGAGCAGCAACAATATCTATGCAAACGTAAATGAAGACACCAACAACACTCTGTTCGACTTCCCAAGCTGCTTTCCACCGTGCAGCAACAACCTTTTCATCGATGGTGCACTGCCATCATTCCAACCACTCGTCAAATTCAAGAATGAAATCAAGTTCAAGCTGCTTACTCGACCTTATCCACTCTCTATCAACGACACAATCTCACCACTCTGGTTTGAGGAATCATCGCTGTTGGCTAATAACAACAGTGGTAGCAATAACAACAACAATAGCAACAACAACAGCACGATTGTAACGACAAATACAACAACAGCTGCGACTACAGCATATACAGCTGCTACTGCCAGCAGCAATAGCGAAAGAAATCTATTGAATAAGCTATCCGGAAGAGAGAGGATTCCCGAGGAGCTCCTGCAGTCGATATTGAAGGAAGAGGAGGCGAGCAGGATCAATACAACCACCATTACAAATACAAACAGCACAACAACAACACAATATGATAAATCAACACTATACTATGGCAATACCATGCTCAACATCAAAGATAAACTGTTGGTGTTCGCATCTGGAAGCAACATGAATGTGTTAACCATACATCTTTTGATATCACGTGACAACGGTCTATTCCCCATGAAATACCAATACGATCGACATGCCTTACATTATTATATTCAACCTCAAACCATATTAAACATAGACTTTTATAAATATTCGAAATGTAAGTGTCTACTAACTCCATCTGTATACGCTAGCATGTAAGCCTAGACAGATCTGCAGATCAATTAGGTTAACCAAGACTAACGATATCATATAGATATCTATTTAATTTATTTTTAGAACATTGTATTCTGTATATTTCTTTTATCTTAGATTCAACAGTGATAATAGAACAAGAAGTAAAAGCAATAGCAGTCAGACTAAAGATGCGTACATTAAAGACTCGTCTTTGGAATTCATAAAGAAAACTACTTTTCGAGAGAAGATAGCCGATGTCTGTATTTCAACTAGGTCTCTTGAAGTTGCCTATGTTCTCTTAGCAGATGGAAGCTTACTGGCTTTAAACTATCAGTTAAATTGGTATGTGTGATTCAATAGATGGAGTACTCCATAGCTATCTAACTTAAAAACTAACTTGTATATGGTGTTTCATTCATTCATTAATCAAGTGAGAATGATTCATTCTTGAGTACTTTGCTCAGTCCTGGTGTTGACTACGAGATGCTGAGAAATGGAGAGTGGAAAAAACTGAGATTGTCAAGGGACACCGCAATGTTTTGTTATATATGCTGTCCAACTGAGTTACTGGCAGTGGATCTCTCACTTCCCAACTCGGTTCAGACTCGTCTGCTGATGAACCACCTCTCCTATGGCTTGCTTACTGGTCTCCTGATGCTGGACCACTTTCAAATGGTCGTGACAACAGTCAGCCATGTGCTTCTCTTTGACATTCGTTACTTTGAGAAGCCACTTATTGCTTGGAAGTTCTTTGAATCACAACCACCGTGTCCAATGAATATTACCCATATCGTTCACCACCAGCTGGACAGCATCCATCTGCTGATGATCCACTCGAACATCACGGGATTCGTCATGTTTTTGCAGTTTGGACATAAGCCGCTGCCCTCGCCACTGCAGTTGCCACACCTTGACTTCCGTCCACGCTCCGTCGTCGACGAGAAAGATTATGATTTGAAAACACAGTTCTATTTGGATCAGCCCTTCAGCTACCTGTTAAATCAACAACAGTCCGCTGCCAACATTCATCATGTTCCAGTTGCAACTGGAATCCCTTTTGTGGCGGTGTCATGTTTTGGATCACTGAAGGCCAGCGACTTCACAATTCCTTTGAACCCATTCCGTGATGAGCCCCTCATAGGAATTACAACACTCCAAACCCATCCCACCTTCTTGACATTGCTCCAGATGAATCGAGTTGGTGACATCGTCTCGACAAGATACCACGTCAAATATAAACAATTCCAGCTACAATCAAAACATTTGATGTCCTCTGATTACAACACAATCACTCAGCACAATCTCTTTAGAACACGTTTGCAAATCGAGTATTTGAATAGGACAATTGACCAACGAAATTTTAACCACTTCATTACCAAGCCATCGACCAAGATCATTAGCATCAAATTGAAACAACTTCCCAAATGCTTGCAGTTGATCCACACACTTCCATTCGATGTGAAGGAGCTAGCACACCACAACAACCTACTTTTCTCTTCGATTGTTGAACTTCTTAAACGTGTTGGACCACTCACAATGAATGAAATATTGGACTATCTTTCGCCTCACTTTGAAGAATCATCTGTCATTGAAATGCTCAGCACCAAGTCAAAGCCTGCTCAACTACAAACTAGCGCCGCAAGTGATTCTGCACTGGGAATCTATCATATTCGTATTAAAGCACGTGGAATGCTCATGCCTCTGAATGTCATCATCGAAGAAATTAACGATCCGCTCATCGAATACAACACCAATATTTACTATAGCCGTCAGTACTTTGGATATGATATTCCTGTCATGGGCAGCGACAACCAAGTTACCAGCAAGAATAGTGCGGTGCTGACGAAGCAAATACTTGTAAAAGAGCGTGTCAAGGTGTTCAATGTAAAGGACAAGGAGGTCAATGAGAAGGAGTACAGGAAGATACTGAAAAAGAAGAAGAAATACGATGAAGAAATGGCAATGGCAATACGTGACTATGAACAGAAGAAAGAAGAAGGGGCAAGCAAAGTCAAACTAAAACGACCAAAGGTTATCCCACCAACTAAAGTAAAGTATCCAGACTTCGAACCAGAAGCTTGGCGCGAAGAATGGCTTAAAGGTGCATCGGAGTTTGAAACTGTTGATAGCACTGTTGACTCCTCGACAATCCGACCCATAATTTCAATGCTGCCGCCAACTGTGCTTCCAAAAACCACAACTAAAGCCAATCGTGAAAACTATCAAGGTGTTCAAGACAGAATGATGTCACAACCCGTAGTATCAAATCCAATAGGTGGTTTCAGTGGTTTCAGTGGTTTTAGTGGATTTAGCAGTGGATTTGGAAGCTTCAACGACGACTTCAACGATGGAACCAATGTCAACTATGATGACGACGATGGAGAAAATGGCAATGCTGGTGTTGATGAAGGAGATAATGCTGCGACTCAACCTATGGACTATAGCGATAATGCTACTCAGCCAGCCGACTATGATTATCAAGACTTACACAATATCCAAAACTCAATTTTCAATCTGCACAGCAACTTTATTGTCTCGAACAACTCATCTTCTGATAATCAAATTAATCTCAATTCAATGGCACAACCTTTTGCATCAAGCTCCTCAAAGCATTTCTATGATGATATCATTATAGATGCTCCACTTCCAGAAATCCATAGTACTAACCCACAAACGATAATGAAAAGGTCAAAGAAAGTGAGAACAAATCAAAGGATAAAAGTAGTGAAAAAGAAAAAGACAAAAACAGAGATAGAGATAGACACAAGAGTAGGGATAGTAGTTCCAAAGATAAATCCAGAGACAAAGATAGAGAAAGGAATAAGGACAAGGAAAGAGAGAAGGATTCTAAACTTAGATCTTAAAAAAGTGATATTTATTAAACGACTTTTATCATTTGATATTTTTCTTCCAATTTAATCCAATTTCATTTAAAATATTAAAATAATATTATTTTATGTTATTTTATTATATATATATTTATAATGATTTTACATTAATATTGGTATGGCTACCTAATACCATTAATTATTATCTATTTTACCATAAAAGGCAATTTCAATCAACCAAAATTTTCAAATATCCCTTCACAAAAAACAAATTGAATTTTGAAAATCTCTTCGAAAAATGATTTTAAGTTGCTTAAATTGAACCTTTTTTGGATGAAAAAAGATCTATGTGAAATGTCATCGATAATAATGTCTATAAAGACTCCCTTCTTTCATTTTTCATAATTTAATCAGAGACTCTCCATCCATCTAACTATTCCTTTTTAGTATACACCGTTAATTTTTTGGAACTTCTAATAGTGTCAAAGACATAAGCCCAGTCTTTATCCAAACTTGAGGTCTATTGGTCCTAATACAAAACAATAAAGTTTATTCAACTTTTACTAGTAAATAATAATATATAATAATAATATATAATAAATAATAAATTAAAATATTCATCAAAGAATTATTAATAGAGATATAAATAAATATGGCATTCAAATTATTATCAGAATTTTTAGTGGAGAATCTACCTCCAAAAACAGAACATATGATTACTGTCAAAAGTCATGATAGTCTACCAAAGGTTTTTGAGGTAATATAACAATATTATATTTCTTAAAAATATCTATTTAACTTTCTAGATTTCTAAAATTATTTCTAAATTTCTAGATTCTATCAAAGAACAATATACTTTCAGCTCCAGTTCTTAATGAAAAAAACAATCCAATTGGCCTGATTGATTTCGTTGATATAGTATGCTGTGTCATTCAAATTATAAACCATACAGATCTACTGGGAAATGATTATTACTCCTTCTTGGAGAGAGAAGATCTATTTACACATACCTATGCATCCTATGTAACTGGTAAATATTTCTTAAACAATTAGGAAAAATTATATTTTCTTATATAACAAAAACAACTAATATTACTTTTATATTAATTAGACTTATCAGAAAGAAATCCATTTGTACCTGTTATAAAAGGTGCTTCATTATTGGAAGCAATAACAGTTATGTCAAAGAATAAACTACACAGAGTACCAATTATTTGCAATGACACCGTGGATGACTCTGGCCCCAAGATAATTAACTTGGTGACACAATCTGCTATTCTGACATTTTTGGCCAAAAATCTCGATCAACTTGGATCATGGACCGACAAATCGCTGGGTGAACTTGGATTCTCTGAGAAACCAGTTGTAACAATTAACTCCCATAAAAGAGCACTGGAAGCATTCCAATTGATGACCGAAAGGTAACTTGAATATTGAATCATTTTAGAGAGTGTATTTTCAAGTTCTAACAAATTTAAATTTCTTTTCATTCTCAAGAGAGTGACTGGAATTGCTGTAGTAGATGAAAAACAACAAATACTAGCCAATCTAAGTGCACGCGATCTTAAAGAGTTGTTGGACGAGACAAGAATATTCGAGAATCTCTATCTTTCAGTAGGCGAATTCATCTCCAAAGTTCGACAACAAGACTATAAAGCTGTGAATCCTTCTATATGTTGCACAAAAGATGATTCTCTACGAAAGCTGATGACAAGAATGGCAGCTGCCAAGATACATCGTGTCTACATGGTCAACAATGATCGCAAACTCGTAGGTGTAATCAGTCTTCACGATATACTTGAGAAGCTCCTCGACCACATCAACTCAGGAGGAGGTTCAAACTAAGAACACTCCATCTAATAAACAGACTAATCGTAGATCTGTCTGGACAATACATATAAATAAACAAACAAAACAAAACCAAACAAAACAATCTTAAATAATATCTAACAATAAAGCCTATGATGATCATTGAGAAGACGAGTGTCGAAGTAAAAGAAACTTCAATTCTCCATCGATCGAATCAACTACAAAGCAACACCTATCTACCTATTCAGCAATGCAACAAAGTAGTATTCATTGAAAAATAGAATCTTGAAAATGTGGTGGGTGTTGTAAAGGTGGTTAGAATGTGAAAACTTGAAAAACACACTTCTAACGGAATTTCTTTTTGAATAGTCATGATGTCTCGAGAAATTAAAATATTTTAATTTATTTAAATTTATTTTATGAACATGTTTGTTGTTGTTGATATGAGGGTAGTATTATCAAAAACCAAAAAAATAAATAATAATAATTAAAAACAATTATAAAATATAAATTAACAAAACAACAAAAAAATCCATTATTTATTATTATTATTATTATATTATTAAATAATTTTATATCTCTTTTTTTAAAATTAATTAATTAGGTTTATTATTATTTGTTTGTTTTATTATATATATTATATTATATTTTAAAACTATCTATTCTCTTAATATCATTAATATATATATACATATACTATATTTTGTATTATATCTTTTAGTTTAAACAACTTACTTATACAAATAAAATGTATGCCACAATATCATAGCTCGATAATCATCAATATTATAATTATTGTTCATATTCGATAGTAGATTAAATGATAGAGATAGTATTGATAGACAGAAAGATATCAATAATAATCAATGGAAGATAGATATTCGTTTTTGATCAATCAAACGACTAAATAATATTTCAAGACTACAAATCGATTAATACAAAATTAGATAGAGAATGATCGAATGTTTGATGAAGATTGATTATGAAAAGAAGAGGATATTTTGATATAACTATATTAGTTTTCATAACAAAGAATGAAAAACTTACATCATATTTATTGATACTATAGTAAAATGAGTGACGAAGCAAAAGCAAAGGAATTCTTGGATAAGGCTGAGAAGAGAATTAAGGGAAGTTCATTTATGAGCTTCTTTAGCGGTGGTAGTGCTTCAAAGTTTGAAGAGTCCGCCTCAGATTTCACAAAGGCTGCAAACTTATACAAAATGGCCAAGAAGTGTAGGTTTAGATTTTGATAGCTATAGCATGATTAGAATGATAAATTGACAATGATAAATAGGGGATCAAGCTGGAGCTGCATTCCAAAGAGCAGCTGAATGCTACCTCAAGGCTAATAGCAAGCACGATGCAGCTTCATCCTATGTATCTGCTGCTAACTGCTACAAGAAGGGTAACGTCGCTGATGCAGTCATCACTTTGAAGGCTGCTATCGAATACTACACCGACGAAGGTAGATTCTCTATTGCTGCCAAGCACCAAAAAGAGATTGCCGAGCTCTACGAAGCTGAGGGTGATCTTGACCAAGCCATCGCAAGCTACCAAATTGCCGCCGACTTTTTCGAGGGAGAGAACTCTAACGTTGCTGCCCATCAATGTCTTTTGAAGATTGCTCTCTTCTCCGCACAACTTGAGAGATACGATAAAGCTATTGAGATCTACGAGCGTGTTGCTTCAGCCTCATTGGACAACAATCTCACTCAATACGGATGTAAAGAATATTTCTTCAAAGCCTGTTTATGTTATTTGGCTTCAGATGTGAGTTACCCAAAGTAGTCCCAATTTTATTGATTATAATTAACCACCCACAATCATCACAGGATTTGGTTTCAGGTGAGCGTGCTTTACAAAGATATAAAGATATGCAAGCTTCATTCTCCGCAACCAGAGAGGCACGTTTATTAGATGTATGTGGATAGAATAGATGTTACAAAAGATTTTAAATAGAGTTTCGACTAATTACTTAAATACGAATCATATAGGAAATTATTCAAGCATGTAGAGAAAATAATGTTGAAAACTTTACCAATGCAGTTTACGAATTCAATTACCATCAGTCCTTTGGATTCATGGAAAACAAGCATGTTATTGAAAGTAAAGAATACCATCGCCAAGGATACAGAATCTGTTGCATAAATACGTTAATATTACATATATAAATATTCTTACAAAAGATAATCCAATCCCATCCAGTCCAATCCAATTTTAAAAACTATCATAACAAACTAAAACTAAACTCTTTTTTTTTTATTTAAACAAACTATATATTATTATTAGTTTTAACTTTATTCTTGAAATGGAACTAAACTTGTTTTGATCTTTCTGCGGGATCGCGTTAACTTTGGAAACGAGACCAGAAGATTTAAAACCATTCATTTAATTTAGTTGGGGTGCCACTATTTTTATCAAACCAATCAAGTCTCTTTAAGATTATATGACAGCTTTCCTATTTGGATGTTTTATAATTGAGCTTTAGGGTGGAACCAGAATCTCATCATCATCGTTTTAACATTGTTGATTACATAAAAATAATATACCCCCTATCTAATCTCACAACAACGTTCAAACAACAACAACAACACCATTTTTATTAGTTTTAAACACACACAAGTGATCACACACGTTGATCAATCAATCAAAAAAAAGTGAGATCAATGAATGAATCTCATTCTTAACTGTGTGTTTTATTAATTTCAAAGATAATATAAAGCATATGTGTTGAGTAAATGATGATGCTGATGAGGTGATTGATAAAACTTGTTCAACAAATGATGTTGGGATCAGCTATCATTATAGTTATCAATGTTGTCAAACAAGTAAGAAGATAAGTATGTATGTTGTTTTATATGCGTGTAAGAAAGGAAGTTAAGTTAGGAGTTTTGCAAAAAGGAAATATGTGGATGTGGAAGAATTAATTAAAATTTGTTCACCTTTCAAACAAATCATAACTCATCAGTAATAAAAGTGCTCACCCACCCTCATCACCAATGCATCACACCACATGCATCCTTCCATCCATCTAATCAAAATCAAATCAAATCATATTATTATATTTAAAATAAATATCGTGGTTTGGCTTGTGAGCAATTTAGCAGTTGCGTGATTGATTGGATTGATTGCTACTGCTACTGCTTCTGCTGCTGTTTTTCTGCTTTTTTTGTTGCTGTTGTTTTGTTTTAAAAAAGTAATTTTACATTGGTTTCATTTATCAACAACAACAACTACAGCAACATCATCATCATCCTTATTAACATCATCATCACACCTCCTGATCAAATTGTTAATTTACCTAAGTTGTGGAGTTCTTTCTTTCTTTCTTCAGGTTTTGTTTGGAACAATAAATATTACAACGCAACACAATCCAATATCACTCGTGCACTACCTACCTCATTTCAACTCATCTATCTAACCATCACATTATCACTATTGACAGCCAATCAAATCAATCAACATAAATCCATTTTATTTTGGAAAGAAGAGGAATAAGATAGCCAAACACACCAAACAATAATATTTCATCATTGTATTACTAAATAATTATTTTATATAACAGTAGATATCTTTATTTGTAGTTACTTACAAATTTAGTAGTATTTATACCATTGAAAGCCAATCAATCAATCAAATCGTATCTTGTATTTCAAATCTAATCCAATCTAATCTAATTTAAATTAATCACCATCAAATCAACATTAAATCATATTACCTAAATCAGATTACCTTCAATAGTAATCAATTTAGTTGATAAACCAATCAATCATTTAGCAACTAACCTTTCACAATCTAATATTCTACATATATTTGTATGTATTGTATTATGTATATCTAACAGAAAACCTAACATATCCATATTACTTAAATCATTAACTTGTGATGGAGCCATTATTTCATCATACTAATTCAAAAAATTTCATTTCCATTAAATCCAGGAATATTTATTCATTTTAGTTTAGTTATTTAAACGTCATCGAATCTAGTCATCATCATCCTATAAAGCTAGTCATTGTAGTTTAAAATTTAATATATATTTAATTAAGAAGTTTCAATTTAAAGATGGATTCACTGTTGAGATGTCCAAAGTGCAGTTGTGTGTTTCAGCAACCTAAATTATTGGATTGCGGACATATTGTAATGTTTGAAATGTTTGTCGGAATTGTTTCACCCCGAGTCATCGCCGTATATAGATTGTCCAGTTTGTACCAAGCAAACTTTACTCTTGAATTCGACACTGAATTTACCAAATCTGAGTTCTCTTGAGGAATTGCTAAAGTACTACACTGATAATGAAACTTTTAGCGATATGCAAGTCCCAGTCTCGCCTAGATATGAGAGGCTGATTACGACACCCACTTCCATACTCATCAGGTAAAACCATTTCACCCAGGACTATAACCACAACAACAACAACCATTTCATCTCCTACGATCAACCCCACACCTACAACCAACAATAGTAACAGTAAGCAAACTTCACTGAATCAGAAACAATTTATTTCAGCACCAGTTTCCAAGTCTGAAAATTCACAATATAAATCCAGGATCGTCAGCAACAACCAATAATCCTGTAAAGCCACCATCATTGTCGATACAGCAAGCTCGCCTCTCCTTGGAAATTGATGATAAATTCCTTATGTGTACTTTACACGCCAATGAGAAATACAAATTCTTTTGCACCAATAAAGAGTGCCAAAAGTTGGTATGTACAGAGTGCATTATCGACCACAATGGACATCAGTTTGCCAAGATTCCCAGAGAGGCCGAGAAGAAAATCCCGGAAATTGAGACTCTGGTAACTAGTCTCTCACAATATCCTTTAAGATTGCTTAAACAAAAAACAGGTCATTTGAGAGAAGCATATTGTTGATGGAACCAATATGCATCGTGAAACCAAGGAGCGTATTGCCAACGATATAGAGTCAATGATAAAGCATCTTACAGAGCGACGTGAGTATTTGGAACGACAGATTGATAAAGATTGGAACGAACAGCGAGTCCACTTGAATAACTTGGTGCAAAAGATGTCTGCCAACATCGATTCCATTAAAGACACCAGTCAATATACAACCAACCTGATAACGGAAAGAGCTACAACTGAGAAGGAGTTGATTCAAATATTTGCCCAGTACCGGTGGAAAAGAGGACGACAATCTTAGCAATTCAAGTATATCTACACTAAATAGCTCAAGTGGCATTGAGTACCACCACAGACACACTACATCTATCAAGATCCCAAATTCAATCGTATATCCACCACGCTGTTGAAGAAGCATAGTGATTTGAAACGACTCGAGGCTGAGTCCGATGAAATGTTCAATGAATTGATTACAAATATCGAATGGAAATGGGATCCAGAGTTCCAATATCCACAATTATATAATCAACAACAAATAGTTCAGCCAAAGAAGCAGGCTCCTAATTCACCACTGAGAACCAGTACTATCTCAGTTTCAGCGGAGGGACATTCAATGTCAGGTACTAGAAGAAAAACCATCGCCCACTCACCACCTGCTTCACTTACTTCCACTCCACAATTGAATCCGGCTTCACCCACATCAAATCTCGCCACCTATGATAACAGAGGACAATGACAACTTCAGTCAGCTACCACGGCAGTAATGGAAGTGGCTTCAACCCACCAGGTTTAGTCAAAGTTCCATCTACTTCCTCGGTTTCTTCGATTAGTTCGAGTGCTTCCTCCATGCAACTTAAGAGTGGAGTTCCTCCAATTCCTGGATTATCGCACAGCACTAGCAGCATGGCCGCTCAGCTACTCTCCTCCAAAGCCAGGATTCCAACTTGGCGGCAGCACAGGCACACCAGCTGTCAAGAGGAATCCGGTCTTTGGTAAACTTCTTACACGTAAAGATTCGACCATTAATCAACGTCTTCTATACCTCTACTCGATCGGAGGAGAGCACAGCGAAGGAACATTGGAGATGTACGATATCCAGAGTAACAAGTGGAAGTACATGGCACCAATGCCCAAAGCAACTTCAGAGTTTGCCGCCATCTATGACAATAGCAGCTCAATCTACTGTTTTGGAGGAAAGGAGTGTCCCCGATTTGGTGACCAAATACGATATCAACAGAAATCAATGGGAGATTCAGGATGTAAAGATGCCAACTGCTAGATTCGGACACTGCGCAGTATATGACGGCAGGAGATTTGTCTATCTTATTGGTGGAAGCGGCACCACCAAATCGGTGGACAGATTCGATTTGCTTTCAAAGAAGTTTGTTTCGCTGAAGCCAATGAACCATGGTCGAACCTATTTCCATGCTTTTTTACAATGGAACCAAATCCATCTATGTAGTAGATGGATATGCATCGAAAGATAAGCGTTCATCCATAGAGATGTACGATATCGACAAGGACCAATGGTCAACCATAAAGCGTGATTAAAACACCAAGATATCTAGCTAGCGTCACCTATGATTCGCGATACATTACGATCGAGGGTGGATTAGACCGTTGCTCATCGCATGATATCAAGCAAACAGAGAGATTTGACACTCAGACTCTCAACTGGGAGATGGCAACCACCGAGGAGCAGCTAGCCAAGTCAAAGAGCAAGCTTCAATTCTTCAACAGCTCGCTGTTTGACGGTGGCCAAGTGATATACTACCTTGGAATCAACATTGAAGACAGTACACCTCTCCTCTACAGCTACAACCTCCGCACCAAAAAAACTCGAGTCACTTGCGCCAATGCAACATATGCGCTTAACCAATCAGTTTCGTCATGGTTACCCAAAAAAACTATTTATGAGCATGCGAGATAAATAAAGATGATATTTAATTTATTATTTATTATTATTATTTTAAAGGACGATATCTTTGGGATCTATACTTTTGTTTGGTAGGGAGTTTGGTTGTTTCTTTCGAATGATCCACGTCTTTTGACTCGACCATTTCATATTCAAAATCATTCTCCTGTAGCAGTACAAAGAACTTCTTTGAATCGTAAAGCTTTCTCTTGTAAGACATTACCATGAATGCTCCAGGTTTGTTATCCATCAACTGTCTAAGTGTAATCATTAACTTTTCAAAGTATGAAAACATCTACAATAACAATCTATTAGTACAAACTCGACTAACTCTTGATTCACTCTGTTCATTACAGTCAATCTTTGAGACATACATAATATAATATCACTAGCTATAACAACATCAAAGTTATTTAATTCTTCAGGGAACTTGTCTCCCCAAGTATCTGTTTTTGATTATAATGGGTAATTAATAAAGGTATCTATGAGTGGTCAATGCTAAAGGATACATACGAGGTATATGATCATATTTTAAGGTTATTTATACTCTGATTGTATTCGTTATTCTCTGTTACATCTTTCTCATCGATATCACTTGATGTTATATTGAATCCTTTTCTCTTTATCAAGTCAAGCTCTTATTAGATTCAGATCATTACCCTCTTTTGGGTATAGATAGCTTGCTAGAATGTCGACTTACCTTTAAGAACAATGAGAGTACCCCAGTGCCAGTGCCCAACTCGATGATGCGTTTGTCTTTGAACATATCTCGGTGTGCCAGTATATAGTCGATAAATGAAGAATGTAGAAGGCCAAACATATCCAGCATTTGTCGTACTAAAGTGAAACTCCCTAATCGTAAGTATCTATCAGAACAATGACATCCAGAAGAAGATTAGTTAGGTTTTTAGCAACATCAAGTCATGCATGACTCCAATTATTGTTTGTTGTTTAGCATACTTCATCATGTATAGTTAGCTGTTTCCTCTTCATATTGTTGCTCATTGTTTAGCTTTATCAGACTCATCTTCAGAGTCAGAGTTTGTTAACTTTTGCAAAATCAGATAAATCAAACATTTTTTCAAATAGATCAACCTTTAGTCTCACTCCACTAGTTTTAGACAGACACCTTGCAAAACGAGTCAAGTTTCAAAGAATTACATTTTTACAAATTATTGATTGATCAACGATAGCTTCTTCACATATTGATGCAGTGTTTGCTAGTTCTCATTGCCTCTTTTCCACTTTAATACCAGAAATATCATTAATAATTATAACTCCAAAATCAATCACATAAATTGAATCAAATTGTACTTTTACTTCGTCTGAGAAATAACTATGTTTTAAAAATTATTTTGTTTTTTTTTTTTGTAATTTTGAAAATTGGGGAAAGGAATGGTGAGTGTTTTTTAAATTATAAATTAAAGTATTGTTGATGTTGATGATCATTAGACTGTAGAGATCTTTTTGTTGAAAGATAAATTTGAGATAGACAACATTAACTAACTAACTAACCAATAATAATAATAATAATAAATACAATTGAGAGATTGTTAAGAATTTAAATCAGTGCAATAACTAGTAGCAGACAGAGGATAAAGAAAAGAGCAAACTGTAGAAGTCGTTGGTCATTCTTTCGATATTATTATATCATACATAACACATCAATCAATTATTGTTGTTGTTGATAGTCTTAAGGTGTCTTGTGGATTTCAATGTCATCATCCTCAAATATCTATATTATTCTAGATGATCTTGTTAAATTGATTATAAGAGGCATTCTACCAGGACGAACATATCGTAGTTGTAGATGCCATTATTAAGAGAGAAAAAAAGGTAAAACCAAACGATTGCTGCTGCTGCTGCTAATACTACTACTGCTAGCGTGGCATTCTTGATACTTCTATCTTTTCATCATTTGATACTCTAGATAGAAAAACACAACACAATACTAACTAATTTACAGAGTTAGAGATGAAGACTTGGCGTTGAAACTAAGATTGCCGACCAAATTCGTACGCAAGGTACTGAGCGATCTAAAGAATGATATGCTACTAAAATCACAGGAAATCAAAGTCGAACCGAAAAGGACCAGGTGATCGTGCCACCAACGTTGTTCTGTGGTTCATCGACTACAAGTTCTTTATCGATGTGCTTAAGCTCAGATTGTTCAAGATCAGACGCAAACTCGATGAACAAAAAGCAAAGAAGCTCGATCTCCAGAGCTACCGTTGCACCAACTGCTCGAAGATGTTCTCAGCATATGACATCCCAAAAGCTATTGACGATGGAAGGTTCACTCGAATGCGACTCGTGTGGGTGGTACTCCACAGGAGGTAATCAATGCTGAGACACAGCGTGCTAACACTGACCAGTTTGCACAGATCAAGAAGATCATCGATCAACTAAAGAAGACAGAGGGTATGCAGATCCCACTTTTCGCAAGAGATCTAGCAAATGATACACAAACCGCAACAAATAGCGGCTCCATAATCAACACGAAACTCCAATGCAGGTTTTACAAAGCCAGTGTAAGTTTGATTTTGAACCACAATCATCTTTGATAAAGTAGTTTTGCTAATCAACATTTCATTATAATTTAGTGGTGCATTTTACATCAAGCTCATCAAGCAAATAATAATAACAACAGTAATACAGGTGTAAGAAGGTTGGATAGATCCATCAGCTCAAAAATTTGGAATTTTATGTTGAGATCTTTGACTCTGACAATGTAGATGGTGTATTATTACCATCAACTGTAAAAAAAGAAATGTAAATATTACTATAGGATTATAAGGTTTGATCATTTTATTGACCCAGTTCTATTTTAGTAAAAAAACAGGAGTCTCAGTACCACCTTGGCTCATTTCAACAATAACCAAACCATCTGAGTTGGAAAGCTATTGCCCAATCAAAAGCATCAACTGTATGATATATTTTTACATTAAATCCATATTATTTGATATAACTAACTCAATCCATTGATATTATACTTATGTCAACCTCAGAAACTGTAAAAAATAGAGAAAACAACCACCACTTAATATTATTCCAGCAAAAACGAAACCTGTAGACGAGAAAGTCTATTTTAGAATGTATGTAGAAAGATTGATATTTATATTTAATATCTTTTTTTTATTTGATACTAATATTTTCTAAATCTAGATATAAATAAACATTTTAAGGAGGATATGATAAGGATAAAGATAAGGAAAAGGAAAAGGATAAGGATAAAGATAGTGATCAACTTAAAAAGAGAGAACCTTCTGATGATATAGGATCGATGACAAATCCACCCAAGAAAGTGAAATTAGAAAATCTTCCAGAGGTTAATATTGGCGAATACAAAAACCAATCACTCAAGTAACTGAAGAGGACCAAGAGAAAATGACAACTCAAGAATACGAAGTAATTATCATTTCTAATCTATTCGATTTAATAACTAAATACTAATTTTGTATTATTACAGGATTTTTGTTCAGCACTTTATAATTTTTGTTATTGAAATTCAATAGTAGATTTTTAATATAACATTAGGAATAAAACCAGTATTTTCATATGATCTTGAACTGTTGTATGATTTGTTTTGAATATATTTATTTAGTGATATTCCTAATGATAATTTGAATTGCTTGGTGAATATCTGTTTGGATATTATCTTTATCATTTACTTTTATCCATGGCATTACATTTACATTAATATTCATAGGTTGTTGTTGGTCGAGTGTTGGTGTTGTACAAATATTCTGAGAATTATTGGAGGATCCATTGCTGTTACTACTATTAATATAGTTACCGTTGCTATTAGTTCCATTATTAATATTGATGTTATTATTGTTGTTATTCAAATCTGTTTGTTTGGTAGTTGTTCAGTTAATATCTGTAAACAGTCCTCTGCAAGAAGTGGGTAGGTTTTTGCTATTCTTGTCATTGAAGGAAGTATCTTTTTGATGAAGCTATCTTTTTCAAAATCAGATCTGACAGTATTGGAGGTGGTGTTGTTGTTATTTGAGGCCAAGTTCACACCAAGATTGTGGGCAATTCGCCCTAGTGCATACCGGCATATACGCAAGCTTTTGGGAATGGGATATCGCTCTGCCAGGAATGCAGAGAGTTGAATTGAGAATACCTGCTTATCGAGATGTGGTTGACTCAGGAGCTCAGGGATAAAGTCAAACATATGTGCATCGATGGGATATGTGTAACAGTGATTGGAAGAAGCTGAGCAGAGTAACCTTGGAAGTGGACCAGCTTGATTAATAGTGGTTTTTCAATGAAGAGTTGATGAATGAAATTGCATATGTTGCATCGTATCTCCTCAATATCGGCTGCAGTAAAGGACTGCTTTGGCTCCAGCTCTATTCGGTCGACAATACACAGCTCTAGTAACAGCTGAATGATAGAGCTCTCCTGTGTGAGTATCAGTGTTGTTATCTTCCTCCTGTCGTCCACTTCCAATTGGGGCAATCGATATACAGTTTTGTAGATACTTCTTTGAAGACATCATGTAGAAATAGAGTACGTGTAGAAGTATTTTAAAAAGGGAAGGGCAGTGGAATACGGTTGGGTGTGATCGAAACACGAGAAGGGGATCATTGACAACGTCAGTATGTGTGTATTGTGCTGCAGCAACACCACTTGCATTACTGCTCTCCAAACTGGTAAATACATTGATAGTCTTTAGCGCGATATTAGTTTGGTCAAGTGGGAACGACCTGCTCCATATTTCAATAAACAATGGTATGATTCCATCGATAGCTGGTTGTTGGAAGTTTTCGATCAATATTGGAAGCAGATGTTGCACCAGTGGAACAACAAGTGGGGTCAGACTAGAGTCTGGCAAAGTGTTGAGATAGCTGAGTATAAGGTATGTTGTTGTTGGCTGCTCAGTCGTCTTTTGGAATATTTTGATGAGATATTTGCTGTCTGCATTCTTGGGATACAGCGACTGTTTGAAATACTGGGGAATATAGTTTATAGTGGAGATAGAGTTAGTATGTCTCTCCTCTTCCTCTAGGAGCAAAGAAACATTGAACAACTGAGGGAACTGTGAGCTAACCAAATAAAAGAATGGTGGAATTATGTAAAAGTAATCCTTTACATTGGTTTGGATTGTATTTAAACAACTTTGAATAGGAAGCTTTGAGAGGAATTCATCTGAGTACTCTTTTACTGTAGCAGTGGTATCGAATTTCAAATGAGAAATACTTAGTATTACATATCTACCTGGTGTCTTGCTCATATTATAAGACTTACATTGAGTTGTTTCAATTAAGATTGAAGTTGTCTTTTGCTTTAAAGATTGTTCGGTTTTAAAATTTCATTACGCTATCATTGTATCGAAGTACAAAGTAGACAACAAGCACCTGTACAACAACTGGAGTCTGCTTTGATGGGACAAACAATGATGATATTGTCCACTCTGATATTCTCTTCATATAGAACAAAGGTGTATTGGTTTGAATCGTAGGCTCAATAATACTATAATGACAACAAGTTAGTTTGTTAGTTAGTACCTATTACTGCAATGATTGTTGGACAAGCCAACTGAGACCAATGTTACTTTTTGATAAGCTTATCTAAGCATGAAGGAAGTAGATAGTGTATGGGTGTAGATGCCTTGAGTGTTTGAGTCCATATCCATTGACCAATGTCGGTTTCATACTTTTTCAAAGATGCGTTCACTCAGCAAATGATAGATGCACATCATCGAGGTATTGTTATCAACTCCACTCGAAATATTAGAGATGTTTCCATTGGAAAGATGGTCGGTAGTGGGAAGAAGCGATGCCTTGAGTGCGACCAATGCCTCTGGGAATATGTCTTTTGGTCAGCAACTCACCGATTTGATTCAAACTCTCGGTGTGAATCGACGGTCTGAATCCAAGTATATTCTTCACAATGACAACAATATTCTGAAGCTGTCTGGTGTGGAAATAGATCGATATCAACAACAGCAAATCATCGCAGCTGTTGGTCTTCAATATATTATTAAAGCACTCTGATATTCTTTTCTGTGTATGCACAGAGGAGTTGTGTTAGTGCGCAATGCTTAGCATTGTCTGGTGTCACCTACTTACGGGTTGAATAATTCGAAGCAATCCCTCGATTACCAGTAGGAAGCATAGATATATTCTTGAGAAGGATTTGCTTTTAAACCTGTCGATGAGCTGCAGTGTTGCCGTTATCTCTGCGCCACTCAACTTGATGCCAAGGACACCTGCCATTCCACAGTATATTCTAACAATCGACTGCACTGTCATGCTCGATTGAATACTGGCTGAAGGTGTGCTCTCTACGGACTCTGTATTCATTTGATTAATGGACTTGTCCAGCTGCAGTTATCCACAATAGACTACATAAGTAAGCGATACCTTTTTGCATCACGACCAACTTGGTTGACAGATACATACCATTGATAGTAATCGATCTCTGATTTCATTGAATGAAGGCGATTCTCTCTGTGATATATAATCTTTAATCCACTGGTATTCCTGTCTATTTACAATAATATTACTCAAGAAGCTGATGTCGTCACTGATGATTTGCGTAGTGATGGTAAATATCAACTCGGGCATCACTGTCAATTCGATCAACTTGGACCGAATGAATGTCGCAACAAATCTCGATAGCTTGCACAACTCCAGCAGTATCTTCTTGATCTTTTCAAAACCGACCAACTCGATCGACTTGAGTATAATATCTTCTACAATCTCCTTGAAGGACAATGGATGGTTGATCAACAGTATATGCATCAGTTTCGGTGCTTGATTCAAATATAGCAAAGCTACTATCATATTCTAAAGAGTCCTAGGTCGTTAGCCATGATCATCTTGTTTTCGTCGCACGCACTCGTACATACATTGAAGCTAATGATATCATGAAACTTGAATGAAATAAAAGGTAGCATAAAACATAGCTCCTCTTGGTAGATAGGTATATCCAATATCGAAGACTCATACTTGTGCATCGTTTCCAGTTGCATCGCGTGCTGCTGTTGCTTCCTCAGCTCCTGCTGCCGATCAGAGTAGTCAAGCAAGCCTACTAGATCACTCAGGGCCAGTCGCAGCTTGATCGCCAAATCACCATTCTCGAAAACATCGCCAACATTCTCTGTAACCTCTATTAAAGTAGTCTTCTTATCCAGCTATATTATAGAAGTCGGACATACCATAGGTTGAATTGAATTGAATTGAATTGAATTTAGTAAATTAGTTAGTTATGTCGACATTTGCACTAGTGTAGTCTAGACCTTTGAAGGAGCGACACCTACATGTGATAGCTTCTTTCTAGCTTGAATTTCCTCTTGTATAAAGTTGTGAAAATGGCTGGGTATCAATGCACTGATACTGTGTGATTCTGGTGAGTGACATCGACATGTGTATAGACATCTTTGGTGAGTTGGCGTGCAAGACCTCCTTGATCTCAGAGAGTGACTGGTTGGTTGTGGCCAACTCGACCAGATACGACAGACATATCTCATACTCATCGTAGACATCGTTGCTATTCTCTTGACTGCCACCACCAAATATTATTATTATTATTACTGCTCTTGTTGTTTAAAGGTGTATTCCTTGCTTTGATCTGTTTGATTTGATCGATTTCAATCAACTTGTCGATCAAGCCAAGGTAATCACCTTCCAACAACAAATCGAATATATACATTATCTATCAAATATAATTAGATAACACAATGGTTTTCAACTAAACCAAATCTGTCTGTCAGTCAGTCAGTCACTATACACTTATCTGCTCAATTTGGTGAACAATCAAATTAAAATTCTGATTAAAAATTTTATATCCTTTTTCAGCTAACTGACTCCATTCATACCCCCAAATCAGATATCCGAAAAAGGAATATTAATAACCAATATTGGTTAACGAAAAGAAGGACACTCATTTTATGTTTCAATCTGATGAAATTAACATTATCCAATTTCTTTAAAGTATTTTTTATTATTCCAATCAATCAAATATAACTATACTAGTGTCTTTTATCTACTTAACATCGATCAATAATAGCTTGTGTGAGTATCTCAACTCTCTCTATCTCTCAATACATTTCTATGATTTTAAAATAGACACAAATCAAATACCTTTCAGGGGAAGCAACTTTCCAGTATTGTGGTTCCTTTCACACATCGTTCGTTTTCAAATTTTTAAATTTTTGACACAATAATAAATAATCCATTGATTGGCAGGATTTACTTTCTAAACATCTATCACCTATTGTTATATAATATTTGTATTTGGTTTATTTGTTTGTCTGTTTGTTTGTTGCTATTGAGTATATTTATGTATAGATTCACGGCGCTACTTCAAAGTAACTACAGTGGTTCAGTTCTTAATAAATTAAACTTACAACAACAAACGCATCTATATCAAAACCATTACAGTATGGCAAAGAGATCCACTAAAAGGAACAATAGTAGTAGTAGTAGTAATAATAATAACAATGATCAAGGTGTTGAAGTAACTTCGGACAAACAAAAGATAAACATCACCGCTTCTAAAGGAATAAAGAAGATTAAAAAAAATAAAAAGCTATTCGACAAAATGCATCAGCATCAATCACAACAACATCAACAACACAACAACAACAGCAGCAGCGACAAGAGCACCAGCAACAACAGCCAATGCAATCCAATGGTTTAAACATATACCAACAGGAGCAAGATTATCTTAATCAGCTACGTCAACAACAACAATATCATCACCAAAACATGAACAACTTCAATAAATACAACAACATGCAAAATAACAAAGCAAATGATTTCAGATACAATCAAATCAATATATCCAGAATAACAATGATATACAGTACAATAACAATAATAATAATAATAACAATGAACATCAGATATCTAAATTTACTCGTGGAAATCATTGTAACAATTTCCAAAACACTGGAAATGCATTTGCGATAGTGGTATCCGACAATTTTATCAAAACAACCAGTTCCACCCATCAACAATACCAACACCATCAATACCAACAACAACAACAACAGCAGCAGCAGCAGCAGCAGCAACAACAGCAGCACTATAACCAATATCAAAATCCATACCTCCAGAATGTACAATATAGAGACCAACAGCAACTACTGTATAATCAACAGAACCGATTTGATAATTTTAGAAATAACAAATTGTTGGATCAACCTCTTCAGAATGCTGTCCAACAGATGTACATGCAACAACAGTACCAAGGTGGCCAACAACAACCACAGAAGAAAAAAATACATCACCAAAAGAAAAGAAAAGCAGCTCCACCGAATCAATCAAACTCAGATGAACCATCCCTATCAACAATATCAGCAGTATCAACAGTATCACCAACAAAACAATCAAACCTATCAAAATCAAACACAACAACAGCAGCAAGAACCAACCAGCAACAACACCCTGCCAATGAAAAAGAAACCAAAGAAGCCAAAGAAGGGAAAGATTTTCCAAACTTCATGAAACCATGAATGAGATTGTATATCAACTTCCGCCATCACATATAAATCAATTCAAGGTAGGCAATAATAATTCGATTGAACCCAAATTGCGGGAAACTAAACATGCATCTTAGGCCTCTGGTATTCTTGTTTACAGTGAAGTTGAAGGAAAATAATGGTACTTCTTGGATGCGAAGATCGGAGACACAAGAAGAAGTACAAGGCCTCGATTATGCCAACGGTCTAACCTTCCCTTTGGTGGAAAGGTCGAGAACGGTGAAACCGCCTGCCAAACAGCAGTTTAGAGAATTCAACGAAGAGACTGCATTCATTTTCAGTGAGCGTATTCCCGAGATTGCAGAAACACTCGAGTCTGTCAAGACTCCAAAGATCTGGTATCCCCATTCCAAATACATACTTTTCCTGTACAAGACTGACTATGATGATTCAATACCACAGAAGTTCTTGGATGTTGACAAAACGAATTTTGAAACACACCGACCAAATCTCCCTAGAGTGGATCGATCTCCAATCAATCTTGTCTAGCCAGAAAAACTTCTTTGAGCGCTCCAATGGTGAGAAAGGTGAGCTCTCTTCATTTTTCACCTCTATGCTCAATCAACTGAGGAAATATTTTGATTTCCAACGTCAACCCCAATCAACCACAAATGTTGACAAAACTGCAAATCAAAATGTAGAAGAACACAATGAAATTGATGCTGAGGATGCTGATGCTGATGTTGATGTTGAAGAATTAGAAGACGAAGAAGAAGATTAAGTTACAGACAATAGCTTTTTGTAATGCTGACAGAAGCTGTTTGACTACATAAAAAATCAACAAGAATCTTGCAAAGTATCAATAAATTTCCAAATTTCATTTTGAGTTAAGATGAAAGATATTTTGGACAATCTACAAGTGCATTAACTGACTATCCCTTAACTTTATACATGAATGGTCAAGTATCATAACTAACTCCATGCTTGTCTGTCTATTGATGGTCAAATTAAATTAGGTTATTTGGTTATATTAAATCAGTTAGGTGATTCAATCAATGAATATAACCATCCTTTTTTTCATTAACATAAAACCAATACCTTTCTAAATTACAACAAGTAGTACCAGAATTTTTTAATGTAATGTAATAATACTAATAATAATGACTCAAGTACTTTAAAAGTCTGAAATGAACAAAACCCAAAAAACAAGCCAAATTGAAAGTGATTGCTGGTGTTAACCTTGAATGTCTTCACGAAATTGAATATGTACCACAATAATATTGTGAAAGAACATTTGAGCAGACGGCTGTGGAACAATATGATGTTGTTGATTGGAAAGGATAGGATAGGAGGAAACACCTAGTGTTTTTGCTTTGCCAATCCCTGAGTTGAGCAAATTTTATAAACTCTCACTCAACGATAATCAGGGTGTTTTTGTTTTTTTGGTGGTGGTGTTGTTGTTTTTTTTTTGGTTTTATCGATGGTTCGATCGTGATGACGAGAATGGAATCAAACACACAACATTCGTTTTGTAACCCTCATTAGTTTTTTTCACACCAGTTTCAAGTTTGATCATCCATAATTGGTGTGAGTTTTTAAAAATTAAGATTAATTTTATTTAAAATTATTTTTTACAAATTTTTTAAATTAGATCAATCGAAGATTTGAGAATGACCAGAGTCTATTAATTAAATCCTATTAAATTACTGAGAGCACTCAAGCACCTACTTTAAATTTTAGAAAAGAAAAGCACTGAAAATTCCAAACACTAACGTCACCGTTCATAAGATAAATCTACTTTTATCCCAGCTCCCTGTGACAGGTACTCAACAAACAGTACGACAATAGTCTATCCTCCTACACCCTGATAGTAATTACAATTAATCCTATTCTCTGCTCTCTTTTGTTATTTTTTTATAAATATAATTCATAGTATTTTTAAATCTTCAAAAATAAACAATCAATCTAACAACAATCGAATCAAAACTAAACTCTCAATCGATTTATAAATCAATCTTAAATTTTGTGTAATAGTAAATAGTAATAATAGTTGTAGTAATAGATAGATTTTAAAAAGATATATAATATATACCAATATCAATCAACTTTTAGAAATAATAATAGTAATTATCTTATTAAATATAATAATAACTTAGTGTATACAATATTGCTCTCAGGAAATAGTAGTTTCAAGAAAAGGTATAGTTTTAAAATCAAAATATGTTACACAAAATTGTTATTACATCTCAAATTCTTTATATGGTTGAACTATCTTGGTCGCCATACTTGTCATCGTTGTGATGATCAAGAGAGAAACAGTTAATTCTGATTCTCTTTGGGAAGCAAGAAAAAATACCCATTAAACAACTAATAATATTTGTAATAGTAACCCCGCCCAACTAATAAAGTGAACAACATTATATTTACAAAACACCATCATTATCACTACCAATTTATATATTAAGGTGATGACCCATCAATTAGTGAAACTCAATCTGTTTCTTAAATATCAAAACCAAAAACAACCCACATCCCCACTACCATCAACAACCTCAAATAAGAATCATTGAAAGTATAGTAGTTGCAGTAATAATATTTTATTTATTCACATTATCATTCCATTCAATCAATCAAAACAAACAATCAATCAAACAATGGTTTTTCAGCTTTTTTGTGTGTTTGTCTGGGTGGTGCTATTAGTGAGTGGTTTCAAGCATTCTGATGATTAGTCACAGGTTTTTAAAATCACACTACTCCATTCAACCCAATCAACCTAAATTTATACCGCTCATTTTATATCTTATCTATCACTTCAAATAATACATAGCTTTCAATTCATTATGTTTTGGTTGATTTGTGATTTCAGTCTTTCCTAAAAAACCAGCAACCAATTATTTAGAATAAAACAGAGGATCATTACTTGTATTAAAGTTTTAAACAAAAAAAAACAACATATTAGCAATGCTTGATTTATTTACTTCTTGTAAAGTTATAACCTAGTAAGAAACTTTCGAAACCAAAACCAAAAAACCAAATCAAATTCTATCCAATTTACCAAATATTAAATTAGTAGAAAAAACACGAAACTATTTACACTTTTGTTTTAGTTATACTATATTTTATATCTATATAATATTAATGAATACACAACATAATATAACACAGAAGTGTAGTAGTAGTAATTATCTCAAATCAATCAAAAAATAGTTCAAAAGTTTTACAATCAATTGCGAATACTGAAAATTTATAATCAATATCATCCTTCAAATCTTAATAATCGAAATTTCAATAGGTATTGTCATTTATATATATTGTCATATTTGTGTCCATCTTTTTATTTTATTTATTTATTTGTTGTCAAAGATAACATGTGAATTGCAATACAAATATTTTTAAACTCCAAAATTAATATCACTGATAATAATATTTTCAACAACCTGACATCCTGCCGATAGTGCATAATAAAAATAATAAATTATAAATAATCAAAGATGAAATTATACATTTTACACCTCACTTTCCATTTAATCAAAATCAGTCAGTCAGTCAGACTCAGTGTGTGATGTTTATCTATCGAGTTAATAATATCTTCACATCTAATAAATAAATAAAGTGTTGAACTGACTTATTAACACTGCCATATTCATCACTATCATGACGAAACATAATTGACATATATGGAAGTGATAAAAAGTAATATTTTGTGGACATCGTTGTTCTCTTGTTGTTGTTGTTTTGAAATTAACAATGATAAGGTATTATTTCTTGTTTTGATCTATCGCCCTTCTCGCTTGTTTATACATACAGTCTATTAGTCGTCAATATCAGGCGGGTTTAATCAATTTAGCATTACTTTTTCGTATATCTAATCATTAGAGTTGCATTGTGAAACAACATCTCAAAAATCAAGCAAACACACCTCCCACCACCACCCCCATTAACCAATTTAATTGTAACTCTGGAAGATGAACCAAATAATTATATCCAAATGATGACAGGTCATGAGTTTAAATATATTGATTTGGAAATATCGAATACATCGGAAATAAAAAGGCACAATTTGGATTAAACATTATTAACTTTTGATGATATCAGACATAATAGGATATCATAATAATAATAATAAAATAATAATAATAATAATAATATCCTTCTTTTATATATGTCCCAAATTTAACTTATAATAATAATACTGTTTTTTTTAGTTAGTTAACATCAATATATACAATTCAAAATAATATTAACTTTATTTATTTCTAAATTTATGTAGGAATTTGATTATCGAAATCAAAATATAAATATAAATCTAATATTAATAATAAATTGGTCGGAAAAAAGAATATAATTATATAAATAACAAAGTAAAATACAAAGATGACAGATATCGATTTTAAGACACAGTTGGCAGATCGTTTTGAAAAAGCGATCATTCAGGTGAAAATTATATTCAAGTAACAACTCCAACACCAAATACAACACCAACGAAGCCTCCTGTCCCAAGTTCAAGAAACAGTGTTATTTCACCATCATTCCTATCGCCACCACAATCACCAAGACAACCACCTGTTAATAGCACAAATACTGTCAACCCAACTTCACCATTGTTAAAACCTCCCATCCCAGACCGAAAGAACTTGCATTCTCAAAAATCAGCATCACTTGAACTCTTCCAACACCTCCATCAAAAATCAACAGCTTTACTCCACCTCCACCACCACCTTCCTCTGTTTCGATGAATTCACTCTCGATGCCCAACAATGTGCAACTTCCACCACCCCCTGCCTCTACATATCTTTCGACTCCTCCACCTCCTGTCGCACCCAGAGAGCCTCCTGTACCCAACAATAATATTCCCTCAGCTCCTTCAAGCTCACCACAATACAAGAAAATCACCTCCACAAATACGCCACCATATTATTCACCCACCACCTCCTCCAGCACCATCTAGCAAACACTCAGCTACCACCCCCACCTGTAACTTTGAAAGCTCCTCCTTCACCAATGACCGCCTCAAAATACTCAAAATCCTCCACCCATAACCATATCGTCACCAACAATTGCCCACAACCATTAGTTCTTCCAGCTAGACCAAGACAATCTGTACACCATGTAAGATCGTCATCTTTCGACCCAAAGATGATTTCTCAAATACAAAACAGCACAGGCAACTCGCCAGGACACGCAAACTTGGCAAACATTGCCCCACCACCCCAGGCACCAGTCCAAAAGAGACTTAGCAGCGACCTAAATCAAAATCAACAAAAGAGACTGAGCCAAGATGCACTCAAACTTAATAATATGTTAAATAATAGATTATCAGGAGGTCTCTCACCACCAATTGCCAAGCCATTCTTTGATGACAAGGTTTTGAGCAACAACACCAAGACTAATGAACTCCTCAACAAGCGTGAACAAGAAGAGTTGGAGCGTAAAGAGCGTGAGCAAAAGAAAAAGGAAAAGAAAGAGCAGGAAAAGAAGGAAAAGAAAGAGAAGAAAGAGCAAGAAAAGAAAGACAAGAAGGAAAAGAAAGAAAAGAAATCTAGCTCATCAGCCTCATCATCCGATTCAAACACCCAAAATTGTAATATTTTCAAACAATAGCCTGACTCAAGTCATGGATATTCAACGCGAGAAAGGTTTAGATAACAGCAACATCCCAGTGATTCTTAAGATTCTAACTGAGGGAATCATTTCACTTGATGGATGCTCCACCGAGGGTATTTTCAGAGTTCCAGGAACCAGTTCCGAAGTCATGAGAATCCGCCAGAAAATTAATGAATGGGATTTGACTTTGGACACCAACGATGTGCATGTTTTGGCTGGTCTCTTGAAGTTGTGGCTAAGAGAATTGACCGATCCAATTATTCCAAGCTCACTCTACGACGAATGTATAAAATCATGGAACTCCAAAAACGAAAGTCTTAAGCTTTTGAATTCGATTCCAACACCCAACAAAGATGTACTTTACTTCATCTTGAACTTTTTGAAAACCGTTTCAGATCCAATCTATTTCAGCAAATCAAAGATGGATATCGATAATATTGCAATGGTTTTCGCACCAGGTTTACTTAGATGCCCTTCATCCGATCCAAATAGTCTTTTATTAAATTCTCAATATGAAAAGGATTTCATAAAGAACTTGATCGAAATTGTTTAAATTAATAAATAGAATCTTTAAATTATATTATATAGTATATTGTTATAATCTATCCACTTTTAAATTATTTGATCTATAATACAATATGAATGACTATAAAGCGTATTGGAATGGTTGTTTTAGTTAATCTACAGTATATATAATAATTTATTGTTATATCATGGATTTCGAAACATATCTCGTCGGTAATTTGAACTTCCCGAGACTAAAAATACTCTATTTGGTCCACCTTCCCAATATACTAGCTCACCAGTTTCATAATGAGAAATAAAATATTTATATTCAATACGCCCAGCTTGTCCTAGAAGTACTTCTCCTTCCCAAGTGTCTCCTTGAGAAAATTTGAGTGGGAATGCTTTTTGGGGATCCCAGTTGCCCAGTTGTTCGCAATTTCCTGTTACTCTAATTTGTTGTCCAAATGGTACATGATATTTCAACCAAAATCTAACTTTGGGTAATGCTGCTTGGCATTGCCTCAAATGACAACTCAGAGATGACCATTTCCCTATCCTATAATTGTGGTGATATCAAAAAGCATTAGACTACATCCTAACCTATCCAATCACAATATCTGCCATACCATTGACATCCTTGTGCATGATGGTCACATTTCACCATAAGATCAGCTAATATATTTAAAACTAAACAATTTGGTATCAGTTGTTTGTGTGTTACAGGTAGTCTATCTGTCGGACATTGTCTTCTTGTATTCAACCAATGTTGGAGGCATGGATTGCAAAATGTATGACCACAAGGCGTTACTATTGGATCTTCTATTACTCCTTTTCCTGTTATTATTATTTTTAAGTTAATATCGCAATTATTCTTCCTATGACAAAAGTGTTAAAGCTTTTTTGAATGATTGAGCTAGTTTATATCGAGTTACTATCCGCATAATAACCCAACCATCCAAACTTTTCACTGCTTTGAAAATTCTATACTCCATTAAACGACATACCAATTGGACAAATAAAATGTTGACTAACTTTATCCACAAATAAATCTTCCGATCGACACATCAAGAGGTTGCCTAGTATCAAAATGCAGTCTTAGTAAATGACAGCTCTTGGTAAACAATTTAAATTGTAATAGCAGCTGGTTAAGAAATTAGCTTATACTTACAGATATCTATATAATATAATATGTAAGACAATAATAATTTATAAATACAAAAATAGAGATATATTTAAATTACTATATCAATATTTATATATATAAATTAACTTTTTTGAATGACTCATATGTAACTTTTATTAGTGAGTATAAAAGGACCTCTTGATCATAAATGTTATCTAAGAAAGGAAAATGGTTAGCTGGGTTGACGAATCTTTGTGCGTAAATAGTGTAACTACAACAATAATAACAAGATACACAGTTCCAGAAGTAAGTGTCAGATAGTTAGTTAAAAAAAAATAAAATAAAAAAATAAATTAAAGCTCTCGATAGCAAATGCAAGATACACCTCTGTGTAGTGAATGATAGATGGGTATATGATATTATTATTATTATTATTATTATTATTATTATTATTAATTATTATTATTATTATTATTATTTTAAAAAAGAGAATGGAATGATAGTCAATATTGTATATTGTTTGTATTGTATTGATTTGATTTATGTGATGTTCCAGTTGTTGTTGCTTTTTGCTGTAAGTGTTGTTGATATTATTGTAGTTGTATATAGGTGTTCAATTCTCTCTGTATTATTATTAGTATGATTAATATTTTGCAGATGTTCATTACGAATGTTACCAGTTAATAGTAATGATTATTATAGTTGCAAATGCTATTCTACTAATGTAAATATATATTGATAGTAAAAAATTAAACACCAATAACTAACATTTATAACAAAGTAAATGATGATGGTTATCGATTAATATATTATTATTATTAATATAACATTTTTATTTTGTAAAAGAAGAAGTAATGCTTGTTGTTTGCTTGATTAATCAATCATAAAAAGGAAATCGTTCACTACTCACCTATCAATAGGGAGATGAGTGGGGTTTTAATTGATAAGTGAGAGAAGGTGATGTGTTGAATATAGCAACCAAAAAGGAATGAGTGAGTGAGTAAGTAAGTGTTGGTGGAGTGGAGTGGAGTGGGTGTGTTTGTGAATATGAGCTGTGTGAAACTGGTTTAATGATATTAAATATGTCTGTTTAACCTGTTACTTCTGGTCTGATAAAAGCACTTCAATAATATAAATAGTTTGATTCTTTCAGTCAGCTTTTGATTTATTACTTTAGATTATTTTAAGGTTACTATAGCTGTTACTGTCACTACTACGATATAAACTATATTATATATGTATATTAATAAATAAGTAAAGATAGAAAGATAAATAGATAGATTGTAGAATCTTAAGAAAGAAAGAAAGAAAGAAAGAAAGATAAGCTTCTGTAATAAAAAAGGGGTAGCTTCAGGAATAATAAATAATAATATATCAAACTTATATAATAAAAATGATATTCTATGATAATAATAAACGTAATGTTACTCAATATTAAATATTGGTATCAAGTTTGTCAGAATTTTTTTGGTTTTTAAAATTAATTTCAATAATATTCTGGATATGATATGAATGTGAAATGCTGACTGATATGAGATATAGTTTAAACTAACTATAAAAGCTTTTACTCTTACTATTTATGAATTGAATCTTAATTCTGATGATATAGTTTAAATTATTAATTAATCAATTAATCAATCAATGAGGTGGTATTTGATGAGGTCCTGACTGTGTGTTCTTTGGTGAAGGAGAGAGAGAGTGAGTGAGAGGAGTGAGAAAATCAATCAAATTAGTTTAAATCTATTTTGTTGTTATGAATAATAATAATAATAAATTAATGAATAAAATAAATAATATTAATGATTGTTGTTGGTGGTGGTGGGTGGGAACTTTGATCAATCATTTTCTGTCAGATGATACTTTCAAGTCATTGTGTTTAATGTGATTGATTGTTGTTGATGTTTTTTCTACTTTTGATATTAATGATTTATTATTGGGTGTGTGAGATGTTACAAGATTGGTTGAGTCTCCTCATTTGAAAAAAAAAAATAAATAAACCCAAAACAAAAAAATATATTAATTAAATATGACAGTGGTGTGGTTTAAAGGTGCTTTGCTGCGTTCATCACAAGTTGTGAGCGATGATTCTGGAGGGGAAAAAAAGAGGTGTGCATATGTTGTTACAATATTGTTGATTTGTCATACTCCGTCATCCTCCTTTGAAAAGAGATAGAGAGATGTGTTGATTGATGTAGCCAATCACCACTCCAATAAAATCATCACAACCCATTGCTTGCTATTTAAGACTCTATCAAACCTTTTGATCAAAGATATTGGTTATTGCACTTTCATTAGGTTTGCTTGAATATTCTGTCGAGTGTATGCTGGTAATCAAGCTTAGCTTTAAACCAAAGTTTGTTGATTCCCACTAATTTATCACAATGATTGGTATCGACATAAATTCTTCGTTCCCATACATCCTTCCGCTTTTTTTAACAAACTGAAAAGCACATCAAGCGGTGGTTGAGGAGTTCACACAATTGATTTAACCAAAAATTGGAGTCTTGACGCTGTGCTATTATCATACAAGTTGTTGGTCTGCTTAAACTTACTTTATCTGCCGCTGCTATTATTATATTATAATTACTACTACTACGATGACTGATTGTATTTACAAAAATCTTCATATGGAATGTCTGTAATGGTAATCTGTTGTTTGTTGTTGGGAGTTGGTGCAAGTTGTACAGTTCCGCTAAACTTTTCAATGTTGATCTCCAAAAGAGTCGCTATCTTTCCTCTGTATTTTCCACGAAGTATCATTACTGGATTGGAAATGCCGGGTATTACTGTTTCCAAGAATTCTTGATCTATCTTGAGAGTTGTACCTTCTTCTAAAGTTTTGACTTTAGCTACGTACTCAGAATCTAAATCCACGATCAATGCCTTCTGCTTATAGTATTTGCCATCTCCAATGTTCTTCTCCATTATTTTAACTATGATATTTTTTGCAATCCAACTTTCTACCTTGTCAGTTTCATGTTTGATGGTGATTGATTCCTTTAGTTTCTTCTCTTCTTTTTTTCAGAATGTCTAATTCCAAGATTTCGTCTAGTGCAGACTTCTTGGTAGGAAGTGATGTCTTTTGATTTGAGTTGTTTGTGCTAGTTGTTGTTGTCGTCAGTGGTGTTTGGGTATTCAAGGATAGTGGTGTTGTGAATGTTGGTAATGGCTTTGTTTCGATTGGTTTCACTTGCAATACTAGTTTAGTGTCTGTTGGTTTCAATTCTGTTGGTTTGACTGTATGATCTTCAGTAGATGCAGCTAGCATGTTCATCTGTTTCAGTCTCTTATCTATTTCCAATCGCTGCCTTTCTTCTTCGGAAAGCTCGTGCTTTTCTTTTCTGCTCTCACGTTCTTTTCTTGCGATTGTGTCTGGATCTCGATTGATGTAGGTGATGAACCAGCCTTTAGGGGTGTCTTCAACAATACACTTGCTCTCTCTTCCCAGATATTTAACAAACTCAGTGAGACTCGACCAATTTGTAGCATTCATATGAATGTGTGCTCGATCCTTAATATATTCATTGTACACTTGATTAGCTGATACCTTTCCTGTTGGATAGCGTCTTGACAAAAGCTTCATAAAATCCGCTTCAAACTCTTGAGAATAGTTATTAATAAACATTGGAAGTATTTGATGATACAATTTCCATTTGCCTTAAATGACCATCTGATGCTTGATGACACTACATTATAATTCAAAGATCATTAAGTTAGTCTACTGAAGTGATGGAAGTGGTTTTTGTTATTGTCGCTACGAGAAGTTACTACATACCTTAAAACCATTTTCATCTCTACATTGTTTCTGACAGAATTGGCAATACCATCTCAATCTCTGCAAACCTTTTGCTTTGATCATCTTTGCTATTTCCTTAGGTGTCATATCTTTACCCATTTTCTATCTATCTATCTATATCTATTATTATCTGTATACAGATAACAATACCAATTTCTTAATATTATGTATTCAACAATAAGAAGTGTTTATCAACAACTAAAAATTAAAATTTTATTGCATTCCATTTTAATTGTAAATATTGCCGAAATTTCCCAAAAAAAACAAATATTAATTCATTTTAATGAAATTGAACTTTGAAGAGATGGTTTTGTATTGTTATGCAGGTGCGATATTTAGGGAATGAGCAGAGTCGACAGTCCTACTGCTACGACCACTATCAACCTAAGAAAGCCAATTTATTGATAACTTGAAATTTGTAAATAGTTGGCGACTCACCAAGTCATCGATGTTTGAAATGAATCCTTCTATTGTGTCTTCGTTCACCACCAAAACTGTGTTTTTTGTCGAGTCGCCGTAGACAGTAATTGGAACAGTTATCTATAATGGTAATGTTTTTTGATGTCGGTCTTTTGGAGGTATAGTCGAATGAGTTCTTGGTCTCTAAACTCCTCTTTGAATGTAAATTTTATGTTTTTGATTTGAGAGGGTGGCGGCTTGAAAGTTCTATCTTTTTCTTTGATGTCATGGATCTCAATATACTCCAACGTCTCCAATGAGGCCGGAACTCTCCCCAGATCCGCTCCTTGATCATAGCATTTTACAAGGGTTTTGAGATTCGGAGGAAGAAACTGAGCTGATATTTTCTTTTGAGGTATCTGTAGTTTAGTAATGGTATGCGGTAGTGGGGTATTTTGATACTGGAAGTTGGGACCGAGAACCAAAGTTTTGACTGAAGGAGGAATGATGTTGTCTACGAGTGGGATATTGTAGCCTCCACCTAATTCCAGATATTCTACTGTGCTTGGTATCGTATTGTATAAGAGAGGCATTCGTCCATTCAGCTCCAACTCCTTAATTCCTGATGGAAGGACTCCAGCGGATAAAGGTTTGGTAGGGTGGATCCTCAGCTTGACTAAGCTATCAGGAATATCCCCAATATCTATTGGAAATTTATATTCATCAAAGATAATCAGTGTTTTCAGGGAGGAAGGAAACAATCCAGGTTTCAATTTAGTGGACATCTCATTTAGGAACTGTATCTCTATTAGATTCTTGGGAAGTACATCTTGGCTAATAGGAACGTCACCAACCATAAGGTACTTCAGTGAATCGGGCAAGACACCACTGAGAAATGGTTTATTATAACGCAATGAAGCAACAAGATTTTGCAACGTTGAAGGAAATACACCTGGACGTAGCTGTTGGTTGAAAATAAATCCAAGGGTAACCATTTCAACACCCTCTGGAATGGAGCCCGGCTCAATCTCTGAATTGAAATTATATGAAAAGCAAACTGATTTTGTTCCCTGTGGAATGGAACCAACTACACATTTTCATTTTTCTCAAAGCTAAATACATCTTTGTTGTAAGAATTTAGTACTAAAGAATAATGACTACGATCGTCTGAATTCATGGAATGCATACCATCTTTAAATTCGTATTTCTTGAGTTGATTTTCGACAATCGATCTATATGATGCTAAAAGATATCTATTTTTGATCTGATGTGATTCGTCAACGATGCCTGTTTGGTTGATTGCAAACTCTATGTATTTATCTTTAGAATCATACAAATATTTACATGATAAACTCAAGCATATCTTATCTATATTCTCCAAGTGACTTGCAATAATCTTTAGTAGTAAATGTGATAGATTTACTATATTATTATTCGACATCATCTTCGTTATATAAGCATACTCTTTCAGATATAAAGATGCTAGTTCAAAAAAAAACAAGATGTAATTCTTCAACACAATTGTGGTGTTTATTTTCTTGCTTTTTATTTGAAAAAAAATAAAAATTGAGATCAAACAACTTTAGCTATCTATAAGATTCAAGCGGAAACACATAAATTGCATATTAAGATATTAAGATTGATGATTGTTTGATTGATCGGATATAAAAATAACTTTATTAATAGTGAATAGTTTTAGTTGGATGGCCAAGTTGGGCAACCATTTGGTACATCAAAGACGGTTGGGTCGCTAATGGAGCTTTGGGTGTTGTAGTAGGTGAACTCTTGGTCTGAGAATATATAGTGAATGAGGACTGGGAGACAGTTGTTGTCGGTGGATACGTGGATTCCGTTTTGTTCGTTATTGAATTGGTTCATGTTACCTGATTTACCTTCGTATGGCAATCCGTAGGAGTCTCCAAAGCATTGTTCGCTCCAGTTGTCTGGTCCGGTGATGTAGCAACCGTGGACGGTGTCGACAACCCACTCTTTACCGGCACCGGTGCTGGAGTAGAAGGAGTATGTGGTTTGGTTGAAAGTGTCGGAGATGAGGTCGATTCTGACACGGAAGTTGACAGCGTCGTAGTAGATGTTTCTGTGTTGAACACCAGTTGAAGTGACACCAACAGCTTGACCTTGCCATTGTTGTGGTACACAACAGTCATAGGCAAAGCTTACCGATGACATAAAGCACAAAGCAAATGCAATATAAATTAAAGATTTGAACATGGTATTATTATTAATTAGTTAATTAAATAAATATGTATGTATAAATATAGATAATGACGTGTAAAATGGATGATAAAAATAACAAATGAAATTGAATGATGATGATTGTGATTTGAATTTAAAAAGAAAAGATTGCTAGTTGGTTGTGGTTTTGATTGTTTCTAAAGATGAGTTTGGAATGCAAAGGAGATGACGATTTTTATGAAGATATCTAAACTTTTAGGAGTACAAAGGGTAGATATGTTACTTGGAATTTTCTGGAACAAAAGAAAAATCAAATGAATGGTTAAAATAGTATGTTTTTAACTTTAGAATGTTCAAATTTATTCAAAGACTTTGGAATGCAAAGGTGATGATGATTTTTGTAAAAAATCACACCTAATGAATGAGATTTTTTGCACAAAATAGCCCAACATATATTAATTTCGTGATTTTTAGAATAAAGCCCCGTTTATATCAAAAAAATCTCTTGATTTCAATAAATAAAAATTCAAAAATCTACAGCTCATTTCGCCTGTTTGGCAATAAAAGAAACTGATCTTATCAGATATCTGGTCAAAACTTTTTTATACCCTTTGTGTTCACAATTCAATCAATCAATCAACCACTTCATTTCACTTTCAAACTCCTATTTATATAAATATATATATTTTCTTGTTATAACTTAATCTAATCATGAGAACATTTGTTATCGTTTCATTGTTGTTGTTGGCAACTATTGCTCAGATCAATGCACACTTGTGCCTCTTGGATCCACAACAAAGAGGAAGTAAAATCCCATCACCACTCTATGCTGGTGACAACAACTGTTACAAGGTCACTGGTAACTGTGGTGGTGAGCCAGCCGGAAACACCGTTGCCTCATACCATGCCGGTAAGACTGCCCAAATCACCTTCCAACAAAACTACAACCACTGGTTCCCAAGCAACATCGGTTACTTAGACGTCGCTATCTCCTACTCTGGTGACGATGGTCAATACCAAACCTTGTACAGTATGCAAGATTTCAACACCTGGGATATGGTTACTCAAACCAACTTCACCGTCGGAGTTACTTTCCCAAAGACCAAATGCACCAGCTGTGTTCTCAGAGTCAGATACATTTCCAACAACTCCGCTGAGCCAAATCCAGATTTCTACCAATGTTCAGATATCCAATTGATCTAAACAATTTACATTAATAAACTATACTATATTTTATTTAAATTCCATACATATTTCTTAATTTCTAAATCGATTTCCAAACCTATGATGCTTTCCTAACATGGATGCACTGAAATTGAAGTAATAATGAGTCTTGGTAAGGACCTAGCTTAGGTTTTGAAATGTATTTATTAACTTTTTATTATAATCTATTTGGAACCAGTTCCGAAATAACGATCGGAGTAATTTCCAATACCTGGCATGATGAAACCTTTATCTGAAAGACCTTCGTCTACTGCACCAGCAACAATCTTTAGCTCAGGGAAACAATAATTAAGAGTAAGAACACCTTTGAGTGCAGCAACAACAGTTACAAAAATAATCTTATTCTCTGGAACTCCGTGATCCAAGAGAATTCTAATGGCCATTTGAGATGAAGCACCTGAGGCAATAGTTGGATCCAATACCAACACATATGAGTCTGTCAAATCTGGTAATCTTTCATAGTATAACTAAATAATAATGAACATCCAATTCATTAATACATGACTTCCAAACTCTTAAAGCAACTACTACTACTCAACTTACATGTGGTTGCTTATTTTCGTCGGATTGAATTAAAACCTTTCCAAACTTGATTCCTTTACAGATGGAACGCAATGGTTGCTCCATACAGCTACCAGCACGGAGTACGCTGAGTGCGCACAAGTTGTAGTCTTGCTCAACACCCTTGTATTCAGTCTCAACTGGGGTAGTAACAGTCTTCTCTTTGAATGGCAACTGGGTAAGCGCCTCTTCGATGATCATATTCACCAAACGATCAGAGTAAAATACGAAATTACCGACGTCGGTATTCTTGTTTCTCAAGATTGAAAGCAAAGCACGAACCTGGTTGGTTGGTTGAAGGATATGAATATTCTTTGGTAAGTTGTCTTTGGTGATACCTTCAACAAAGTTGGCTGGCTTTTGTGGAGTGTAACCTCTGTCTTTCAACTTCAATCTGATGTGTTGGGTGAGCAAATCAATAGCAACAATATTATCGGATCCTCTTGGAATAATAACATCTGCATATTTCTTGGTCTAAATAAAGAGGTAGTAGAAGAAGACAATGATATGTATATCATTGATTAGCAAACCATATTGATTCAATAAGATTCACAACTCAACTTACTGGTAAAATGTAATCGTCAAAGGAAGGCTTGACATATTTAGTATATTGTAAAATGACACTGTCGACTGTTCTTCCACGTTCGGCAATATCTCTTCTCACTTTAAAATGGATGTTAGTTCCCGACCAATCATTGTATTCGGTAGTATAAATTGATATTTACATCTTCTTGCCAAACGGACATCATCGTCGGTATCGATGAATATTTTGATATCCATGAGATCTCTGAGTTCCTTTGAGTAGAGGGTAAGAATACCTTCCAGGATAATGACATCAGCACCGTAAACAGTTTCTTGACGTTGAAGACGACTGTGAGTCTTGAAGTCATAGATTGGGATGTGTACACGCTTTCCTTGACGCATGTCAGCGATGGTCTTGACCATCAATTCGTAATCGAATGCATTGGGATGATCAAAGTTGTAGGCTGATGGGTCGATATCCTTGGTGATGGGCTTGTAGAACGAATCCATCGAGAGGAGCACAACCCAACGTACATTCAATGACTCAATGACACGATGGCAGACACTGGTCTTTCCGGAAGCGCTACCACCACAAACACCAATGACCAAAGGACATCTTGGTTTACCAGTGGTATCGTACCAGGGAGGTCTACCTAATGTGTATGTCTTCTTGCTGCCGCTGTTTTCAATGATTTGAACATTGTTGCTGTCGTTTAATACATTATTATTATTATTATTGCTGTCCATAACTTCGCTTGGCCCAAATAAGAAATTTAATGATTGTCAAATTGAAGTGTTTTAAAAAATATGATGGGATTGTGATTCAAGCTGAATAAAAATGGAATTGATCAAATTATTCTCGTTACTGATTCCATCTTACTTTTTTGTTTTTTAGTGAATTTTTGTGGGTGTATCCAACGTTTGAGATCAACGATTTAAAAATAAGAATATATTACGTCACAATCTGATAAAGATATTATTTATTTCTGTATTAGTAGGGGAGATGATTCAAGCTGCTCATCATCTTGATCTTCGACGCTTTGGATGATTGATGAACTGTTTCCGGTTTCTAATGCATCTTCCTCATCATAGTTGTTGTTGTTATTGTCGTTGTCGTTGTCTATTAGTCTTTCTTTTTCAGAGTTGGAAGTTGCTATGTGATGCTCAAAGTCGTGGTCATCATCTACTACTACCAGCTCAATGACTTCTTTGTCTCCTTCTATCTTTCTGGCAAAGTGCTTTGCAATGGGATGTGTAAGCTTTCTGTAGAGCAAGAACTTTAGTATCTTGTGCTCATTGTTATAGCTGTGTACTTTGATTGTTGTCACACTGTTGAGTGCTTGTGGCTTGATATGGTTCTGACCACTCGATAGTTTACGAATTTGATTAACCATTTGAACAAGTGTTGGGTTTTGCATTTGCAGTATATACTCTATGGAAATAACTGGCACAACACAAGTAACCAACATTAAGAACAATGAACCCCAGAATGAATGGGACTGACCAAGATGTGTCATGACAGAATAAAGATCGTTGGTTGGTATGGCATTCAATATAAGTACACAGAATAAATAAACTGGAATAGTTCCCCAAATTAAGATATGATTTATCCATGTGATTGAGCTGAGCGTGTAAAGGATAGCTGTTAGTTGATGTAATGTTTACACAGAGTTTAAAATTACTTACTGAGACTCAAAGAATAAAGTCAATGATTGTAATATGATGATTCCTGTGAATGATATCATTGAGAAAGAGCTATAATCGATTATGGAGCCACTGTCGGTGAAAGCATAGCAACCAGCATTCATAGTGAATACAAGAATGGCTTGGAATGCTGCTCTAGTTGACCATTGCCAAAATGTGATAAAGTTAAATGCTTTGCCATCTTGACTTTGAACATAGAGGAAAGGATTACGTCTAAGGATGGACTCTGGTAAATCCTTGTCGAGAATGAATCCAACAATCGGGAGACCCGTGAATATAATGTTGTAGGTGGTAAGCGAAAAAGTATTGAAAAATGATGTACCTCCAAAGTCTGAAAACAATTGATAAAGTATCTGAATAAAGCAAATGAACAACGATTTGTAGAAGCTGTAGTTGGCAACAAAGCTGGTCCTAAGGTATGAATATCTTCCATGGATAAAAATAAGGTCTCTTAGGAACTTGAATCTTGCTATAGAGTAGTCGGCAGCTCTTGAAGCTTGTAGACCTTCACGTCCAGCTATTCCAACACCAATGTTTGCTTCCTGAATCATAGATACGTCATTTCCACCATCTCCAATCGATAAACAGACCTTTCCAGTGTTCTTTATCATTCTGACTACCATTGCCTTTTGGTTAGGAGTGACTCTGCAACAGATGACAGATGGCACCAGTTTTTGTCAACTCAAGCAATTGAGACTCAGCATGTGTCATTGCTAATGCTAACACGTGTCCTTCAATGACTAGAGTCATATCCGATCCACCTGTAAGCTTCTTTTCATTATTGTCATCACTGCTATTGTATAGTTGATGTTGGTGATTTTGTTGTTGTTTTTGATTGGTAATGGACTGAAGTAGTTCTTGAATCTCAATGATGGAATCGATCACGTCTCGTGCTGACAGCTTAGTGTCAGCACCAGTTTTACCATCGTCGTTCTCCGAAACAGGTTTTCCAATAGTGAATATCTTACACTCTTTTCCAATGAGATGACAGGAGTGAGCAATTTGAATAGCAGTCGAATATTTATCACCTGTCAACATCCAAACCTTGATATTTGCCTGTCTAAGATCATAAATTGTCTCTGGCACCTCGTCTTGAAGCTTATCTTCAATTGCAGTTATACCTAGCAATCTTAGATTGTTCTCTAAAATATTGTATGTATCGAAAAGCTGTTGTTGTCTATTTTGAATGGCAACGCTTGCTGGTTGGTAGTATTTGTTGAACCAGTGGCTATATTCTTTTTCGTCGATGACTCTTTCTGATATACAGAGAGTTCTCAAACCAGTGGATGCAAAATCTTCAATATGTACAATAGAATTACGGTAATCATCTAAATATAACAACCAACATTAGCAATCAACTATTCCATCTTTGTTTCAATATATATAATCTTCTATATTACCTTGAACCAATCTTTGAAAAATGACATCGTCTGCTCCTTTTGTAATGATCTTAATGGTATTTGTAGCTTTATCACGTAAAACAACACTCATTCTCTTTCTATCAGAATTAAACTCGAAGGAATGAAGCAATTGATACTCTTTCGGCTCCCCTTTTACCTCAATCTTCAATGATGTTGATGTTTTTCCTATATATTTTATATCCAAAGTCGATGCAGCTTTTACCAATGCTTCTTCATCTGGTGATGAAGCCTTATAATGAATTTCATTATTTCTATTGATAGTTATTAGAATGAGGAATTTCATTAATCGTTTTGTAATTGCTTTCTTACGGTTGAATGGATGTTAAAACAGAATGACATAACGAAAGAGCTGTAAAGAATTCCATGACATGGTGATCATCATCCAATATACGTTGTTGAAGAACAGAGTCCGTCAGTGCATTACCATTTTTACCATAGACTTGGTTGTTGATTGAACATTTTGAAAAGAGCATAATATTTTCAGTGAGTGTTCCAGTTTTGTCGGTAAAGACATACTCGATTTGTCCTAGATCTTCGCTTAGAGCAGTGCTGTTTGCTACTGCATAGGAGTTCGTTGCTTTGTTGTACATACGCTGGTCCCATCCAATGAAAAGTGCATAGGAGTATTTGACAACATCGATTGTCACTTTCAAGGAAATTGGAATCATCATAGAGTTGAGAAGCAAGAAACGCAGTGGGATGATGATGAATTCGTACCATGGTGAGTTGTAGTCTTTAGAATATCCTAGGTACCATAGGTCTTTGAGTTCAGATCGACGAATAGACTCTCCAATTGCACCAAATATCAGCACCAAGAGTAGCTGTAGACAGAATATGAAAACAGTGATCCAGTTGATTGCTTTGTCGAGCTTTGTTGTTTTGGTGGGTGGGGTCTTCTTATTCTTTCCAACCTTTGTTTGGTTTCCAGTGTACACAACAATACCATAGATATAGTCTGTATTTCGTAGATGTGTTGCTTGCAACACCAGATTTGAGGTGTCTAAGTTTACCCAGTCTGCCTGAGTATAGGTGTTTACATGACTGCTCGTCACCATCGACAATCTTGCATCGAATTTATAGATGTCGGCACTGGGACGCGGACATTCAATAACTCCACGGAATTTCTGCAACTCGGCAACACTAAGCTTTGAAGTTGCAGCTGGAGCGCTTCTTGTCTTTAAATCAGTTTCACCATCCAGGTTTGCTGTCTGCACGTAGCAACTTCCGTCTGGGTCAGAAGTGGCCAATACAACTAAATCTGCTGGAATCTCTGAATCGTTTTCTAGATATAAAATATCACCAACAACTATTTCCGAACTCTTTATCGATGTCAAAATGCTATTGCTACTATTATTATTATTATTATAGTTGTTGTTGTTAGTTCGTAGTACTTGATATATTCTGTTGTTTGCTTGATGATCTCTTCTTCTTCTGTTGATGTCATCGTATGCCTCCTTGATGGCGGAAATGGCGAAAATGAATGCTAAAGCACCCCAGGTTGATATTGGATCTACCGGTGTAATGGCTGGAAACAATTGGAGAATACCGATCATCAAAAAATATACATTCATGGGTCTACCAAATTGCTCGATAATATTCTTGGGAATGAAGCTAATTGCTGTATACTTTGTATTGCTAATGACATTTGTAGGATAGTTTAGGTTTCGCTCTGGATCATTTGCATATACATTCCTCGTAATAGGTTCATCTGAATCATCTTCTCTCCCCAGTATCCATTTTACCTAAATTATTCAAGTTCTATTAATCACCTCTACTGCTAAACTATGCCTATGCCTAACGAATATTGCCAAACTAGCAATAGCGACAGACTCTTCTCAATCTACTCTACCTTTTTATTTATATACTTTACTAACTTTGTCAAAGTCATGATTGAATTGATTTTAAGTAGATATAAATAGTTGCCAGGAGTTCTGTCTTTTCTTTCTTCTTCTTCTCCTTCTTCTGCTTCACGACGACGATCTCTATCGGTGTATACCGTGGGCAGTGGTTGATAGATTTTAATTGCAGTGTTCAATGCACCTGCAACTAGTTCTCCGTCTCCTGCACCTGCTCCTGCTCCAGGTCTATTATTCACAATAGATAGTCTCTTTCTATACTTCTTGTCTACAACAACAACAACTCCACTCTCAAGGCTACGGCTGTTATTGTGATCCACCTTTTATCCAACAATCGATACTTTAAGTTAGCAACACTAGACAATTAAGTAACAACTTTTAACAGAGAAGTAAAGTATCACTAGTGCTAGCTATTTGACGAATTTAACTATAAATAATAAATACTACTATTATTACAATAAAATGGTGGTAAAGTTGCAAATAGTTTATTAAAGTATCGAAGAAAAAAAAACAAAACTTGTGATAATTATAATATTAATAATAATAATAATAATAATAATTTACACACCAGTGGTGGTTTTGGTTATATTATCAATGCAAAAACTAAAATATTGTGCTATTTTTCGCACATTTTTAATGTTAATCTTGTGTTTTGGTGGGAATGTATGATGTGGAATGTTGCTCAAAGTACAAAAAATCAAAACAAAGTTTGCATCATCAAATTTTGTAAAAGACGCAACTACATCATCATTTTGAGGATTGTCACTGTGGAATAGGATCCTATACTGACAATCCTACTTACTTGAGAATCGAAACGATAGGAAGAAGAAACTACTCATCTTTTATGTATTAAAATTTTTTAAATCAAGTATCATAGAATAAAAATAGTAGATTTTATATATTGAATTTATAATAGGAGGGAGTGTTTGATCACTTTGTTTTTAAGGTTTAACTCCTCTTCCTCCTTTTTTTGTTTAAGTGTGAAGTTGTTGATGATGCGATAAACAATCATTTGGAAAGAAAGAACTTTCGGTCCAAGTTTAAGTGCAACCATGTATGGTTCCACTAATATATCTTAAACTAACTGTTAAAGATGTTTGAGATCGAAACTTATCACCAATTACTAATTGTTTAAATAGAATATCATTATTTTTCATTCTGTGTATTGTTGATGTATTTTTATTTAGTATCAAATACATGTTTCAAAAGTTTTGATTGAAGCTATCACTATTTTACCTTAAGGTAGAAGAGAACTTTGAAACTTTGCAACATAGGATGGAGATCAATGAGCATGTATTTTCTATTATTGGAAATATTGTTAATTTTATTTCAAATTGGATTGAGTTCTTGACAATGATCTAGGTGTGGTTCCAGGACTCTGACTAGGACTGGAGTTATTATTATTATTATTGTTATTATTATTATTATTACTTTGGAAATTGAATAATTTTCTTGATAATAGTGTACGCTTTGTTGGTGTGCGTAGTCTAGAGAGCTTCTCGTGGAGTGATTTCAGAAATACTTTGCGAGTGGTAAACTTGTCCAGGATAACAGGCCACTCTTCCAATGGAATGGTTTCTGCGATTTCAAAAATTGACAATACGGTGTTCCAGCAAGTGGTCTTTGATATAGTTCTTATGACGTTCGTCTAGTTTCACATTGCTGCTGTCGAGCCAAAGCAAAAAATCTTCATTAAACATTGGTTTTGGTTGCTTGGAGTGATGATGATGGTGGTCATTGAGGGCCGATTCGGAATTATCATAGGATGTATTGTCATCGTTTGCAGTGCCAGTCCAGAACGCTGTACGATTGGTTCGGAGTAGTCGGGATCGTGGTAGAGAATCTTGAGGAATGAATACGAAGATCGGTCCCACTCGTCTAGAATTACAAATAGTACAACAAAAACATTTCAAAGTTGATCTGGTCAAATATTACAATGTTGAATCGCTCAAGTGAGTTTAGCACTTGATATTCTGGAATGCCGAGTATCTGGCAAACTTGGTGAAACTGTGAAAATTTATGGTTAATTCCTCTAACGTAGATGAATTTGATGTCATATTATTGCTATTATTACTGTTGTTTGTATGATTGTTTGGGCTGTTTGTTGTTATTGCTATTGCTATTTGAGTTGTTGTTGCTGTTGTTGTTGTTGTTTGTACTTTCCTATTTTTGTTGTTTAAATTATCTATATTGTTGCTGAATCCTCTATCGCCGCCAGCAGCTACAATCTCAAACATGACACGACTGTGTTGGTAGAGGAATTTCGTGGTCTGTCCACACTCTCTGGAGCGTACAGAGCGATGAGGAGGAAGAACTCTTCGAATCCGACGACTCCTATGTCGTCTCTGTCCATGCATCAAACAGGTCGAGTACGTGAAATGTTGAAAAGTCGGTGAGATGACGCAGCAGTAAGACAAACTGAGACTCGCCATTGTGAAGTCTGTCAACTGTGTGTTGCGTTCGTACCACGATTTGCAGAGGCGAATCCCGACTCTGTATAGAGCTTTTCAAAGAGTGTACGTTGCTTTGAGCCGATTGTGATTTGGTGGCTTATATGTATTTTGGTTGCTATTTTGTTGCTATTTTTGATTACTGCTGTTGCCGTTGTAGTTGCTATTGTTGTTGTTGCTGCTGCCCGTTCTAGATGTAGGAGGTGGTGATATTTGGTTGTTTTGGGCTGTTGCTGCTGTTGATGAATTCCACTGTTGTTTAGGCTAGTGTTTCCGTGCTGTTGGTTCATTGGCGAGCGTGGTGACATGTAGCCAGTGGTCGGAGTTGATGTTACAGAGGTGGGTGGTGATGATACATTGTAGTGTTGCGAGTCATAGTCGATACTGTTTTGTAGCGGTGAGAATGCATGGGTGAGCACGACGACAGAATCGACGAACCAACTGGTGACGGTGAGAAGGAGCTAGACAATGGTACAAAGTGTAGAGGTCAACACAAATGGTATATGAGGTTTTGTGGTGTAAGTTAAGCTCTCCTCATCAATCTTCTCTTTATTATTATTATTTACAAATTTGTAGTTGTTTGTTGTCTAGTAGTAGTACTACTACTGTTGTTACTATTACTATTACTACTATTTTTATCTTTATCTATTATTATCTTTTACATCCTTGTCTTTATCTTTATCTCTATCCTTATCTTTATCTTTATCTCTATCTTTGTGACTTCCTTTGGTGATTGTTGTTGCTGTTGTGATATTGACTGTAGAGTCTCTAAATTTGATGTAGCTAGTTCATTGTAGTTGCTTCCGAGTATGATAGTTTTTAGTAGATCAGTATTGATCTTCATTTGGTTGGGGGGGTAGTTGCTATCTCAACAATGCATTAAAACAATGCTCTATAATACTGGAGGGTGTATTCTATTGTTCAGAAAACAACAACAACATATTTATACATTTAAATGCAACTCTATTGATACTAGTCGTAGTATGAGTAATGAAATAGCTAAAGTAACACTGGCTGTTAATAACGATGTAATGACACCAAAGATAATTCAATTTGCTGCTCTGTCTGTCTTTTTTATTATGTTTTGTTTTGGGTGATACCATAAAAATGTTAATATTTTTCAAAAATGTGGGACTTTTTTTTCACCTTATAAATTTTCTTGATGGTTGGTGTGTTCATATTAGTCTTTTCAAAGGTATGTTATTTATTACTACTTTTGAAGCATAGATAATGATTAAAAATGAATTAACTAAATATAATTTATGATGGCACTTAAAGATATTTGTTTCTTGGCTTTTTGATAAGTTTCTCTTTAGATATTGAGAAGTTTAGAGAATGTTTTCGACCATCATCTCAATGAACATGTGGAAATCACTAAAATTAGAGTTGGTAAAATTTATGGTAATTTTATTGCAGTATTCGAGAGATGACCGCTTCGAGACAGTCAAAGAACTTTAGAAGTGTTAGTGGATGTTATATTTTTTAACATAAATTTCTTTTAAAATCAGTGTATTTTGATGGATCAAATGATTTGAATTGGACTGATTTATTGAGATCAAGTTTGAGTACCAAAGTCATTGTTTACCATTGCAATAGTAAACTGTGATATGTTAAAGAATTAGGCTGGAGTCCTTGTGTTATTGTTTGCATAATAATGGTTGATCATAAATGGTCATTCTTCAAAAATATCTTTAATGTTTGTTCATATCTGTAACACTTAGAACTGGATCTTGATAGGATGTCTATATTAAGTTAATATGTTGGTGTTAGTTTTGTTTAAGCTGTTACGTATTGGGATAGTTGGGTTGTAGAAACTTACAAGGAATTCATTACCAAAGAAATCGCCTTCTGGAGAAAAGATGAAGTGGTAGTACAGACGAAGCTTTCTTGAAGTCTTGAACGGTAATCCACCAAACAAAAAGAGTGATAAAAGGAAGCGGGAAGCTAATGATAATACCTGGAATGAATGTTTTCAAAAGGAAGATTCCAACTGCTGTCATTTGATAGATTGCCAAACCTACACAGAGTCTATTGAAAACAAGTGGCCAAATGGTTCCACCTGATTGGTACTTCGGACAAAACGAATAGATATGATTGTATTTGGATACATAAAAATCAATTAGAAAGTACATCAATCCAAAAGGTATAATAAAGGTGACAATGTGCTATATGATAGTGTAATCACCAAGATAAGTAACTCTCTGGCGTACTGTAAAAAAACAATATAAATTAGAATATAATATTCTGTGATCATTGGATATTATTGTACTTACCTTAATGCTGGTGAGAGATGTTGGATCGTCACGTGACATTGCATCAACTTTATCACCTGGAGAGGTGACCCTAGTCGATCGTATGATTCCAGCAATCAACTCGATTGGTCTGATGATGTCAATCGGCACCGAAGTCAATGACTGTACCAAAATATAATTGATAAAGAAAGAAGACTGGGTTGGGAGTGATGATCCAAAGAGTGTGACAATCTCTTTCAATGTCAGCTTTTCAATGACTCTAAATAATACTGAAAGTACAGAGCCTGAAATAGTAACTACAATAAAGACGTTGACAACCAGGAATGCCCAGTATGTGGAGAATACCTTGTGGAAGTATATGGTCTTAGTATTCTCCTTGTTGAAATGAACCAGCAACTTGATGAATAGTGGAAGAAGTCCCATAAATGCAACCAAAGCTAATGAAGGAAGATAACCCTCGACCAAACCCTGAAGATATGGATTCAATTCGACGACTTTGACGAGCCATTTTAAGACTGGAACTTTTGCTAAATTCTCCATTTTCGAAGCAGCACTGATGGCAGTGACAGGAATCATATAGAAACAAAACAAACAAAAGAAAGCAATTGAAATAACTATTCTTCTAAACATTCTCTCATGTGCTGATACTACTAGATTACTCCATTTGATGTTTTTCTAATAGAATCGTATTAATAATACTCATCTTGGAACATATCAATAAGTTTGCTGTAACTTACCAATTCGGGTGCAGGAGTGATAATAAACCTATTGGGCTTCTCTGAAATAATACAAGTAGCACAAATAGATGAATTTTGCCATTCGATTGAATGTGATGAAGCCTGCATTGGCAGTGTTACTGGTCCAATGACGAATGTTGCTTGGTGTGAGATCCGATAATTTCCACTCCATGGTTAAGTTGCCTTCTTTGGGCAGTGATGCTTCGAGCTGTGCTTCTTTTAACTGATCTCCTAACTTTATCAACTTCTTTTCATAATATTCGAGAGAATCCTCTACCTCCCCACCAAATTTACCAGGTCTCCATCCTTTGGATCGAGTTGGTCTGAGATGCGTCAGCTCAGTTTTTGCAATAATATTGTCAAGCTTTCTCTTGGTTGAACGATATCGACTCCAGATGTCTCGCAGCTTTGGTTCTTTATAGACCAGATGGCAAGAAATAATCTCCTTTGGATCAAAGAAATTTTGGAAATAATTTCTCATATCACTCTCTGTCTTTATGGATTTACTCATTTCTCTGACCATGACAGAGTAGTTTCGTGGATGATGTTTAGACATCCATCTAATTCGTTTTTCGACATACTATAACATTGGAAATGAGTTAGTAATCTAGATGAAAAGAAGGTATCCTAAGATATTGATTTCAACTTACAATTAAATAAGTTCTTCGAAATAAAAATAATGATACACCTGTGAAAAGCGGTATTGAAAGGGTATGTGCCCAAAGACGTTTTGAGCTTCGGGAATTGATGCAATGGACACAGAGTCCAGATTGTTGATGTGTACGCCTTGCTCATGGAGGTTGCTGTTGCTGCTGGTGTAGTTGAGTGGCAGAAGCACACCAATTCCAAAGACCAAGATAATGGAGAGTAATTGTATACAAGAATGAGGAATCGCAAATGCATATAAGCATCGATTCCACGTGACTCAAACACGGACTCCACTGGGAAGCTCCATGTATATCGTATCCACGCGATGGGACTGGTCACAAGATGCGAGGTCGCTCCATTGCTCTTGATAAGTCGTGCATTATAAAAGCTTCTGTAGAAAATCCGCAGAAAATAGAAAAGAGTGAAAAAAAATGTGGCGATAATGATGTTTGTAAAGAAATTCGATGAGAAACCCTTCCAACCTGTTGTCAAACTGACTGGATCATGAGAACTTGTATCATTGTGTGATGATGATGATGTTGATGATGAATTTGATGATACATCCATAACTGAAACAACTGAAACAACTGACTGATATTTGTTACTTGTTACTTGTTATTCTATGTTTGATTGATTATCAAATGACTGTCGGAGAGCTGGTATACAAAATATGATATTATATATATAAATTTCAATGCTAGCTAGCTACCTGTTATTGGTACAATCATCTATATAGTAATATTATTGTTTTTTTTTATAGTTTTCTAAACTGAGATTGGATTTACTTTTTTAGTGACAACAATGATTCTATTCAATTCTATTTGTTGTAAAAATTCTAATAATACTAATAATAATTCTCAGTTGTAGTGTATGTCTTTTGTTGTGTGCTATTGACTGACTGATGGATTGACGGATTGCTTCTTTTTATTGGTTTCCAAATACTATTTGAGGTATACAATTTTCTAGAGTTAGTAAATTTGATGATGACTAATATTAAATAAATGAAATAAATGAAATAAAAAAATAGGTATAAGTTTCAAATCATTCATTGATATACAAAAATGGGTTGAATTGTTATTGGCAGTCAGCGAGCTGTCTATCTATTCCTAACTCTTCTTGTGGGAACACACCACACGCTGTCTCATTCAATCAACAACTAACCACCCACCAATTTGAGAGTGTAGTGAATTGATAAATATAAGTAAAGTTGTATTGTCCTTCATTTGTGGAGTGGTAGATTGTGTTATGTGTGTGTTTAAATTGACGATAAAAATTGTTAAATCTTCTTAAAATTATTTCATCCCACATCGATGTTTCTTTCTTCTTTCTTTCATTCATTTGTTTGTTTGTATTTGTTACTTTCGAAATAATAATAATAATAATAACTCACACTAATTGATCTACCTACAATACAATTGAATTAATTGAATTTTAAGACTTTAGAAAGTTGATGTTATAAAATGTAATAATATAATGTAAAAATAATAATAATATGTTTAGTTTAGCATCTACAATTACTATTTTTATTTATTCGTATTTAATTAAACTATCAAACAAAAATAAAAATAAAATATTTTGTGATAAAAACAAAAAATGCAGGGTAACTTGTTGGAGTCGTTGGTGTACAAAAGTGGTTGGTTTTATTTAGACTCTAAATAAAGATTTGGTCTGATGATCTTAAAACCATTTTTATTTGAAATCCAGTATTACATAATTTAATCTAGATTTTTAAGATATTAGAATCAAAATTATAGTGAACTTATGATAATCTGCTTGTTGTTGTTGTTCATTCAAAACCTTAGCCAAATGTAGTTTACTTACAAGAGTAGAAACTACTTCTGGAATGATGGATTATTAGTGTAATTTGCTTTGTTTCTTTTTAGTAATTTATTAATTTAGTCATGTTTTTCAGTCTTGGTTGGTTGAACAAAGGTGTTGCCTTCACCAGCTGGGAATACTGAAGATGGTGCGAAAAATGCATATCCCAAAGCAAGACCAAAAAGAAAGCGACAGCGAGGAACAAATAAACGTACTCCAAAACAGCTGCGTGAACCATTCTAAAGATTGGGTGCCATGGCTTTGATTTGAGAGGTTGATCGACGTAACCTGACTTGAGATAGCTAATGATGTTAGCCTCAGTTGGTTCGATTGTGAAATCACGATATCCGTTTGGTTCAATCCTTTTGATAGCAAAGTGGAGCGTTAGTAATTGTTGAATAGTGATTATGATGTGATGATTGTGGGTATTACATTTTGAAAGTTGGATAACCTGGGGACTGCATAGAGTTCACAAAGGCTTTGGATGCTCTTGACAGTTGACCTTACCAAATCTAACTTTTCCATTGAATTGTGGAGCAACTTTCTCAAAACCTGGCATGTACTTCTTGCAGAATCCACACCATGGGGCATAGAATACAACGAACCATTTCTCACCATTGCTGACCTCTGAAAAGTTGACAGAGTCAAACTCTAAGACAGTTCCAGTACCTTGTTTTCCACTATCCATTGCAGACTTTTTTGCTGAGGTGTATCCTCCGTCCAAGAATTTTTCAAAGTCACTGACCTCTCTTGCACCTTGATATTCATAGACATCTCCTTTGGTGATACTTGATTGAGCATTTGGTTAGATTATTAAACATGATGAGGTAAGGTTCTAACTATATATTTTGATACACTACTATTTGATAGTTGGATATCCGGCGACTTCGAATTGTTTACAAATGTCTGGCTCGGCAGTACAGTCGACTTCGGCAATGTTGTGCTTACCTTTGACCTTGGTGGCCAACTCTTCGTAGATTGGAGCCAATTTCTTACAGAATCCACACCATGAGGTGTAGAACTTGACTAAATAGCTTCCTTCCTTGAGGAGGTTTATGTTTGCGAGTTGATTACAATGACATCTGATGGTGCGGTACTCTCTGAGAATACCAAACTAGTGGATAGCAAGACAAGAGATAATACGGTAAACATAATAATTGACTTCATTCTATACATATACAATACAATCAAATGAATGATTAAATAAAATTGCACTCATAATAAGCCATTGTCATTTGAGTGGTGGTGACTCAAAACAAAACATAAAAAAATTTGTAAATTAAATGGTTTAACTTCACCCCCCTCAAGATGGATTTGGTGAAAATAATCCAAATTTGGATTATTATCAATGGATTTGGCGATGTGATTGTACAATCAGTTCTATTTATTGGATGATCTTGGTCTCTGTCTTGGGTCTCATTGCCAGGATCTTTCTGAAAAAACTTTAACTTTCTGTTTGATTTGGTTCTCGTCGATTTGGGTAAGTTTCGATTCTTTGAGCAGTTGATTTCCGTCGACCCAGAACATCGCAGACACGGTTAGTACCAACATAGACTAAATGTGAAATTGGATCGTAGATAGGTGGTGATGTCACTTTGACCGCTACAAATATCTGCTTTCTTTCCTATTTCCAAACTTTCCAAGTTGTTTATCGACTCCGAGTGCCTTAGCTCCGTTGATGGTGGCCATCTCCAGAATCTGTGTGGCGTTGGTCACGGTCTGCTCTGCAGATGGGTGATTTCTTTCATTCTAACATTGAAACAGAGCTTGTCAATGTAAGCTGCGCATCTGAGCTCTCCGAGCATATCTAGATCATCATTGCTAGCAGCAGAATCAGTTCCAATTCCTACGTTAACACCACATTCCATCAACTGATGGACTGGGCAAATACCTGCAACACCAACTTCAAGTTGGACTCTGGACAGTGGACAACATTGACTTCCTTATTTTTGAGCAAAGAAATCTCATTACCGGTCAAATGTGTCATATGAACAGCAAACCAAACGCTTTGAAAGAATACCAAGTTTATCAAGACGCTCAATTGGACGAACTCCGCTTGCTGCGACTTCTTCGTCAAACTTCACGATGTGTTTCATGGAGATGAGTATGGATAACGAGATCATGCTTTTCTGCAAGCTCCTTTACTCTGGTGTAAGCTTCGTCTGTGATGGTGTAGACAGCATGTGGTCCAAGAGAAATCTTAATGTGGTCGTGTTGTTTGTAGTGATCAATCAACTTCTCACCCTTGCTGATGTACTCATTCTCGTCCTTGGCATAGGATGATGGGAATTTAATAATTGGTACGGCGACAGTGCCACGCATTCCAGAACGATCAATGGCGTCGCCAGCGACCTCTGGGTAGAAGTACATCTCATTGCAGTAGGTGGTTCCAGTACGGATCATCTCAGCACAAGCCAACTCTGTACCGAGCTTGACAAACTCCTCAGAGAGGTGTGCAGCCTCGGCGGGCCAGATGAAACGAGTGAGCCAGTCGTGCAAAGAAACATCATCAGCGTAGCCACGCAGCAAAGTAAGCGCAGAGTGAGCATGCATGTTAACAGACCTGGGATGAGGGATGTGCTCATCTGCCGATTCTGGACCATCACCAAGATGATTCACAGTTTTTTACATTGTACTTTGCGGACAACTCTGCTGTTTTGACAATATCAAGATCAAACCATCCTTGAAACCAAGCAGTGATCTTTATAGACTGTTTTTCTTGGTAGCACTGGAATGATCCACTTTGCAACAATCGCCAAATCAGCATCAACCACCATTCTCTATTATTATTATTATTTTATTATAATTATATGTTTCAAAGGTATCTTGAAAATTAAAGATGTCAAAAATGTATGAAAAATAAAAGTCAGGATGGAATGAGAAGACGAAAGATGTCTTTACCACCACCAATGACAAATCTCAAATCCAAACAAACAAAATATCATAAAAATTAATTAATTCCAATATACAACACATCATAATACCACCATTCTTCTTTGCACAAAAGAAGTAGTTGGCAAACAAAAGAACATTCTAAAGTAGAATTAACACATTGTTATATGATGATACAATACAATCTTCTAATAATAATAATAAATATAACCAAAGAAAATAGAAAGATGTTGTTGCTATTATTAATAATATACTTTAAAAAATAATAATAATAGTATTATTATTGTTAATTGATGGCTCTACTTTTAACAATGTGAGAAGTTGTGTTATTTTAAAAGGTATTATTTATTACATTGTAAGAGTTTTGATGTGTTTGACAATAGTTTAAAACTAATAAGAAGCTACTTTGTGGATGATGATGTTGTTGATGACCCAATTATTAGTACTATATTTACACATGAGATGGCTATTGGTGGTAGATGATGAATTGAACAAACTAAAAATAAATTATATGCTTCAGATTAAATCTGGGTTATGTTTACAGTTTTCTTTTTATTCACAATCATGTTTGTGATTGAGTGAGTGAAATGAAGAAAACTCTACTTAACAATTGTAGTCAACACAACTATTTTTTTTTGTTTTGAAGTAACCATTTATTTTATTTAGACTGTTAATATCTGATTAAATAATAATAATAATAATAATACCATACTAATAATAATAATATAGTAATAAGTATTAGTTAAAGTATATATATTAAAAGTAGTTAGTTACTTTAGAATTCCAATCAAATCAAATCAATTAATTAATCAAAAAACCAATCAATCAATCAAATCAATAGATCATTCAAAGTGCACTCTACAAAAAATACTGGTAGTAGACTACTAAAAAGGAAAAAGAAAACATAAAGAAAAAAAGACGATTTAAAAAAATTAGGTCATTGAATTGATGACTTTTCATTTCAACGCATCCTCACTTTTTAAGGTTAGATCGGTAGATTGTTGACACGATCGTATTGTCACTTTGTAAAGCTAATTGGATCCTGTTGCTTGCTGGTCTGTTTGGTCGTCTGAATGTAGTACAATATCTTTGAATGAATGGGCATTATTCACAATAAAACTATTGGTTACATCATTTATAGTAGTAGTAGTAGTAAATACAAGGAAAAGCAGTGGCAGCAGTTACGGCAATAACAATAGCACTAGCAACAGCAATGTAGTCAAATTACAACGGCCATCTATTATAGTAATAATAATAGTTGTATTTTTAACAAGCAAATGGCCAGAGTATTGATTTTGTTGTCTTCAAAATTCTGCCGCGCATACTGCTCCTCAAGATTCTGTCCTATGTGCACACCATTGACAGACTGTGCTTCGCGATCACATGCAAACATTGGTACAAACAGCGGAGGAAATTCATATTGAATCTATCAAAAATAAAGATAGCACAGATCCCCATCTCAAATACTAGATTTCAGATCCTGGACACGCCTGAACACAAAGGAATAACAAAGACCATCGATGGTAAGTTTAAACTTGATCCACTGGCGAACTGTTGGATACTCCTGGAATTACTGATCTGACCAACTATTAATTATCAACAGATCTGAGCTATTTACAACAAATCAATAATGAGCCAATCAGAAAGATCATATTCACTTCCCACTTTAATCATATGTTGCATGCGGGTGACATTCCACCGACCGTGAAGAAAAATCAAGTTCTCAGCCCGCACTATAACACAGGAATTGAATCAGGTGTCTTGCCGGTCAATTTAGAAAGCTTGGAGATTTCGTTTCCAATATCGGATCGTTCTCGAGCCCAACATATTGCCTTGCAATCTTCGCAAACTGGTTTTATACAAATCAAGGGGTGTGCACTACGATCTCAAGGCCAATCTTTCTCCTCAATGTATCTGCGGTCCCTCAATCTTGGTCTATTTTTCAATAGCCCAATCACACCCAATCTCCTTCCTCAAAGTCTAAACACACCTTGATCTGGGATCATCGTTCGAAACAGCCACTGGAACCAGGATCAATACCACCTCATGTCACAAGGCTGGTTTTCAGCCACAAAACTATACAGTAAACATACCGATTCCAGCAGGAATCATACCCAGCTCGGTGGTGGTCCTCTCTGTCACTTACCATGGCACTCCCATCTACATCCCACCGTCAGTGACTGACCTCAGGCTGGAATGCCAGGTCACCATTCCTGAGGGACTGATTCCACCTACCGTGGAAAAACTCTGGTTGTGCGGCAGCTTCTACTACACTAGAAGCAGGAATACACTCCCGCCCCAACTGAGATCTCTTGTGCTCGACTTTGAACACTACCCAAACTCACTGCTACAATACATACCCAAAACTGTGACGGACCTTACTTTTGGATGGCTTTACAATGTAAAGCTGGACTTTAAGCAACTGCCACCACAACTCACAAAGCTCTCATTCTCAGAGTACTTTGACCAGCCAATCAACAATTTGCCATCGACACTCCAATACCTAAAGATAGGCAAGGACTATTGCGAGTTTTCAACCATTTGCCCACTCTACCACCAACACTTACGCGACTCTCCATTGGATCAAATTACCTCACAAAGATTGGCACACCACTGCCACCAATCAAACACCTCTCTCTACGAGATTTTTCAATCACAACGCCTTAGATATCACACTGAACTCTACCGCCACCTACCAACATCAAACTCTCCAAATCCAAAAGAATAAGAGTATTAGATTCAAGCAACTGCATCATTTACACCAAGTCAACCATTCAATTTCTCAAAATGCATCAATTAGAATTATTCCCAGAAATAGATTAGACCTAATACGATCCATCTATTCTTTTTTCACACAAACCATCCCAATCCATTGTCCAACCTCAAACCTATCAACATTGTCAATCCCTCACCAATCAAAGACCAACCAACTAAACATGTCCGTCCATCAAGATCATACAACAAGTACGTTATATTGGATGATTCAAGATGCCACGAATCAATTCACAACACTATTGATCAAACAATAACAACAACATTCATTGCTTTGTCTGTTCAAATCACAGATAAACCAATAAAGTTACCATTGTTACTATTTTTCACAAATTAATTTTGAATTATTATTTTGAATTGTAAATTTTTTTAATTTTTATCTTTTGCAATCAACGATAGTCGCCAGCATTCGTGCTCGTTTTTTGTCAACAAAGTTTTATTTATTTTTTTAATTTTCTCATCTTTATTATTTGTTTATCTCTTTGGTCGACAACATCGCACCTATTCCTTCCTTCCCTTTTCATCATTCATCATCATCTAATAAGATAAGATAACATAATAATAATAATAATAATAATACTATTATCACTATAATAAACTATCATCAATATTTATTTAACATTATATATTAGTAGTAATAGTAGTGTGGTTTCCTTTCTTTTCCTTTAGCCACCTATTATCTCTTTGGTTAAACTATTTCAATTGATATTATTTTATATTTATAAAACATCTATAGTATAGTAACTATAATTCATTGTTGTTTAAATATAAAAAATAAAAAAGCATTTGGAATTGATTTTTTTTCTATACTCACTCGCACCACCACCGAAAGACGAAAACAACACTTTAGTCTCTAGTCAAGCAATCACCACCCAAATAATTAAAGTAATAGTCTACGACGCATCTCTAGATTATTTATCACTATTATTTAACACAACCGACTTTTCAATTCGATCGATCACTCTACATATATATATTTATATTTTAAAGTAAATCACCAATAACATACACAATGGTATTATATAATTTCAAAAAGATTCAAGTTGTACCCAACTTCCAAAGACTTTTGTCGACATTGTCTGGTCCAAGACACAGAGAAAGACACCAACCGAAATACACAAGCAATATGCAATCTCTAGAATCCGTAGCTTCTACATGCGTAAAGTTAAATTTACTCAACAATCATATCACGACAAGCTTTCTCAAATTATTCAAGATTTCCCATTGTTAGATGTAATCTCTCTTAAAGACCTATATTATAGGTGATTGTACTCAATTGATAGAGTGGTAATCAGATTTGTTTAATCAATCTACCCCCACCCCCCCTACCGATCTAGATCATACATTCATAGCCAATACTAATCTATCAAATCTTTTAAAAATTATAGGACATACATCCATTCTATTCTGATTTAAATTAATGTTACTTT